>JAQBSW010014241.1:0-12059 GCA_029291075.1 Eudiplozoon nipponicum
GATGAATTGCCTTTTCTACACTATACAATTCTTAGTTTATACTGACATATGTAAGTAATTAATGGGTCAGGTGTTTATATCAAGACCGCAACCTTGATTATAATAATTGTTATCACCACCCGCGCAACCAATGTTCGTTTAATTATATAAATGTTCATTTCAATACCACTTCCCCATGTAATGTGGTGTCTGTTCAGTAATGACAGATTGGGCATGGTTAGTTGGAACTTTGGGTCTAAATGGATGCCATATGAGCTCCACCTAAAGGAAAAATTGACTAACCAAGTTACATTAGTTAGTATATAACTGAAAATTGTGTGCAGTGTAGTGTGCGGCAGGATAGCTCAGTGGTTAGAGCACCAGATTCCGAAGCAGACGTGCCCAGGTTCGTATCCTGTCCGCGGCAAATTCTGGCCAGCACTTGATGAGTTCCCAATAAGGACGAAACCGGTCTACTGGATGAATTGCCTTTTCTACACTATACAATTCTTAGTTTATACTGACATATGTAAGTAATTAATGGGTCAGGTGTTTATATCAAGACCGCAACCTTGATTATAATAATTGTTATCACCACCCGCGCAACCAATGTTCGTTTAATTATATAAATGTTCATTTCAATACCACTTCCCCATGTAATGTGGTGTCTGTTCAGTAATGACAGATTGGGCATGGTTAGTTGGAACTTTGGGTCTAAATGGATGCCATATGAGCTCCACCTAAAGGAAAAATTGACTAACCAAGTTACATTAGTTAGTATATAACTGAAAATTGTGTGTAGTGTAGAGCACGGAAGGATAGACTCAGTGCTTAGAGCACCAGGATTCCGAAGCAGACGAGCCCAGGTTTCGTGCCCTGTCCGCGGCCAATTCTGGCCAGTACGTGAATATTTCCCCAATAAGGACGAAGCCTGTCTACTGAATGAATTTGCCTTATCTACATTATACAATTCGTAGTTTATACTAACAAATGAATGTATTTCATGGGTCAGCTATTTATAACAAGACCGCAACCTTGATTATAATAAATGTAAACACCGCCCGCGCAACCAATGTTTGTCTAATTATATAAATGCCCATTTCAATACCACTTTACTATTTCGTGTGGTATCTGTTCGTAATGACTGATTCTCGATGGTTAGTTGGAAATTTGTATTTAAATGGATACCATTTGTGCTCCACCAAGAAAGAAAATCACCTAACCGATTTATGAATTAATTTTTGTGTAGAGCGCGGCAGATTGCCTCAACCCATTGAGAACAAGACTCCGAAGCAGAGGCACCCAGTTTCGAGCCCTGTCCGTGACAAATTCTAACCAGTGCTTGATGACGAAACCGGCCTATTGGATGAATTACCTTTTCTACAATGTACAATTTATAATCTATACTGACAAATGTATGTAATTCATGTGTCAGATTCTTATATCAAGACATCAAAATTGATTATAATAAATGTTTTCACTGACCGCACAAAAAATGCACGTTTAATATGAGAAATGTTCATTTCAATACCACATCACAATTTAGTGTAGTGTCTGTTTAATAATGATAGATTGGGTTCGGTTAGTTGAAAACTTCTGTCTGAATAGACATCATATGTACTTCACATAAAAAGAAAATAACCTTACCGAGTTACATTATTTATTTCATGACTGAAAATCGTGTACGCAAAAGGTTAGCACGATGGTTGAAACACCAGATTCCATAGTAGACATGGCCAGTTTCGAGCTCGGTCCGCGGAAAATTCAGGCCATTGCATGATAAGTTCTCAATAAGGACGAAAACGGTCGACGGGATAACTTGTCTTTTCTCCACTATACAATTCTTTGCTTATACTGGCAAATTTATGTATCTAATGTTAATATCAAGATCGCAAACTTGATTATAATAAATATTATCACCGCCTGCGCAACCAATGTTCGTTTAATTTTATAAATGCTTATTAAATAATACTGCTCAATTTAGTGTGGTGTCTGTTCATTTATGACAGATTGTGGATTGTTAGTTGGAATTTCGTGCCTAAATAGGTGCTTCTTGTGCTCCACCAAAAAGGAAAATAAACTAACCGAGTAAAATTAGATAGTATATGACTGAAATTTGTGCGTTGTGTGCGGCAGGGCTGCTCAATGATTAGAGCACCAAATTCCGTAGCAGATGTTCTCAGGTTCGGGCCATATCCGCGGTATATTTTGGCAAGTACATGATAAGTTTTCAATGATTACAAAGCCGGTGTATTGGATGATTTTCCTCTTCTACACTACGCAATTATTAATTTATACCGGCAAATGTTTGTACTTAATGGGTCAGATATTTAAACCAAGATCGCAAATTGAAGGTTATAGATGTTAACACCGCCCGCGCAACTAATGTTGATTTAATTTTATAACAGTTCATTTAAATAGCACTTACCGATTTTCTGTTCTCTCTGTTCAATAGTGACAGATTGTAGATGGTTGGTTGGAACTTTGTTTTTCCATAGATGCCGTTTGTGCTTCACCGAGTAAGAAAATGAACTAACCGAGTTTTATTAGTTCGTATATGAATGGAAATTTTGTATAGAGCGCAGTAGATTGTCTGAGCGCTTAGAGAACCAGATTTCGCAGCAGAGGTGGACAGATTCGAGCTCTGTTTGTGGCAAATTATTGACAGTGCGTGATGAGTTCCCATTAAGGATGAAATCGGTCTAATGTATAAATTGTCTTTTATACACTATACAATTTTTTACTCTATACTGACAAATATATGTACGCAAAGGGATAGGATTTCACATCAAAATCGCAACCTACATTCTAATTAATGTGACCACCGCCCGCGCAACCAATTTTCATTTATTTTTAAAATGTTCATTTCAAATCCACTTCCCCAAATTGTACGCTGTCTGATTGAGTTTGAGAGATTGGGGCTGGTTAGTTGGCTCTTTCGGTCTAAATGCATGCAATTTGTGCTCCACCTACAAAGAAAATGAACTAAACGCGTAACATTAGTTCGTGTATGACAGGAAAGTGTTTTCAGTATGTATCTGCGTGGCTCAGTTGTAAGAGCACCAGATTTCGTAGCAGACATGACCAAGTTCGCGCCTTGTAAACGGTTAACTCTGCCCAGGACGTGATAAGTACCCAATGAGAACAAAAGTCTACTGGATGAACTGCCTCTTCTACACTACACAATTCTTAGTCTATACGGGCAAATTTATGTACTTAATGGGTCAGGTATTTATACCAACATTGCCAACTTGATTATAATAAATTTTATCATCGGCCGCACAATCAATATTTGTCTAATTCTTTAAATGTCCATTTCAATTCCACGTCCTTATATAGTTTCCTCTCTGTACAGTTATGACAAGTTGTGGATAGTTAGTTATAACTTTGTGTCTAAATCTATGCTATTTGTGCTCCACGAAAAAAGAAAATAAACTAACCGAGTTACATAGGTAAGTATATGATTGAAATTTTGTGTAATTTGTGGCAGGGTGCCTCAATTTTTAGAGCACCAGATTGTGAAGCATACGTGCTCAGGTTCAAGCCCTGCTCGCAGCAAATTTTGTCCAGTTCGTGATGAATTCCTAATAAAGTCAAAGGCGGGCTAATGGATCATTTGCCTTTAATACACAATCCTATTCTTAGTTTATATAGACAAATGTATGTACTTAATGGGCCGGGTGATTCTATTAAGTCCTCCAACTTGACAATAAAAAATACCTATTACCACATTAGGAAACCAATATTTTTAATTATATATATATATATATATATATATATATATATATATTGAATTTCAATACCATTTCGCCATTTAGTGGTGTGTCCGTTCAGTAATGACAGATTGTGGATAGTTATTTCAAAATTTGGACGTTATTTTGTGCTCCACCAAAAAGAAAATAAATTTACCGAAATACATTAGATACGACATGTCTGAAAATTGTGTGTAGATCGCGCCAGGGTGGCTCAGTGTCTACAGCACAAAATGTCGAAGAAGTCGTGCCTAGGTGCGAGCCCTGTATGATGAAAATTATGGCCAAAACTTGTTGAGTTCCCAATAATGACGAAAGCGGTCTACTGGAGGAATTGCCTTTCCTACAATAAAAAATTCTCTGTTTATATCGACAAATATATTTACTTAATGAGTTATGTTTTAATATCAAGACCGTAGTCTTGATTATAACGAATGTTATCATCGCCCGCGCAACCAGTATTCGTTTATTTCTTTAAATGTTCATTTCAATTCCACTTTCGCATTTAGTGTGCTGTCTGTGCAGCCATGATAGATTGGGGCTCGTTATTTAGAAACTTGGGTCTAAATGGATGCCATTTGAGCTCCACCTAAAAAGAAAATAAACTAACCGAGTTACATTACTTAGTATATGAATGGAAATTTTATGTAATATGTGACTGGACGGCTCAATTGTTAGAGCACCAGACTTTGAAGCAGATGTGCCTAGGTTTGAGCCCTGTCCGCGGCAAATTCTGGACAATACATGATAAGTTCCCATTGTTTACAAAACCGGTCTACTAGATGAATTGCCTATACTGAACTATGCGTTTCTTAGTTTATACTGGCAAATGTATATACTTAATGGGTCAGGTGTTTATATCAAAATCGCAAATTAGATTATAATAAATGTTAACACCACCGGCGCAAACAATGCTCGTTTACTTCTTGAAATTTAAATTCCTTTTCCCTACTTAGTGTGCTGTCTAGGCCATTATGACAGATTTGGGCTGGTTACCTTAAACTTTTCGTCCAAATGGATGGCATTTGTACTCCATCAAGAAAGACATTAAGCTATTCGAGATACATTAGTCAGTATAGGACTGAATAATGTTTTTTGTGCGCGGCTTTGTGGCTCAGTGGTTAGAGTACATGATTTCAAAGCCGACGTACCCAGGTTTAAGCTATGACTGTGAAAATTTCTGGCCAGTACGTGATATGTTTTCTATAAGGCGGAAACCGTTCTACTGGATGAATTGCGTTTCCAACACTGTACGATTCTTAGTTTATGCTGAAAAAATATGTACTTAAATGGTCAGGTGTTTTATCAAAATCGTAACCATGATTATGATAATTTTATCATCGCCCGCGCAATGAATGTTCGTTTAATTATATAAAATTACAGTTCAATACCATTTCCATATTTAGCGTAGTGTCTGTTAAGAAATGACAAATCAGGGTTGATTAGTTGAAACTTTCGGTCTAAATGGATGCAATATGTGCACCACCTAATAAGAAAATAAACTATCAGCGTTCCATTAATTATTATATGACTGAAAATTGTGAGTTGTATGCGGCAAGGTGTTTCCGTGGTTAGAGCACCAGATTCCATGGCAGACGCTATCAAGTTCGAGCCCTGTTTGCGGCAAATTCTCACCAGTTTGTGATGAATTCCCAACAATGATAAAACCGGGCTACTGGATGAATTGCCTTCTTTACACAATTCTATTCTTAGTTTATACTGACTAATGTATGTACTTAATGGATCAGGTTTTTATATCAAGATCGCCAACTTGATTATAATAAATGTATCACAGCCCGAGCAACAAATGTTCGCTTAATTATAAAAATGTTCATTTCAATACCAGTTACTCATATAGTGTTTTGTCTGTTCAGTAATGACAGATTGTGGATATTTAACTGGAACAATGTTTCTATATGGATGCTATTTGTGCTCCAGCAAAATGCAAATAAACTAACAGTGTTACATTAATCACTATATGACTGAAAATTGTGTTCGCGGCATGGTGGCTTAGTGTCTAGAGCAACAAATTCCGAAGAACATGTGCTCAGGTTCGATCCCCGTATGCGAAAATTATAGCCGCTACGCGTTGAGTTCCCAATAAAGACGAAACCGGTCTACTGGATTAATTTCCTTTCCTACACTAAACAATTCTTTGTTTATACCGACAAACATTTGTACATAATGGGTCAGGATTTTATATCCAGACCGCAACCTTGATTATAATAAATGATATCACCGCCTGCGCAACCAATGTTCGTTTATTTTTAAAATGATCACTTCAAATCCACTTCCCCATTTAGTACGCTTTCTGTTTGAATTTGACAGATTGGGTCTAGTTAGTTAGAACTTTTAAACTCCACCAAAAAAAGAAAATGAACTAACCGAGTTACTTTACTTAATATATGACTGAAAATTAAGTGTAGTGCGTTGGACGGTGGTTCAATGTTTAGAGCACCTTATACAAAGGCAGTCGTGGCCTGTTTCTTGCCCTCTCCGCGCAAAATTCTGGCCAGTACATGACGAGTTCCCAATAAGGACGAAATCGATTGACTGGAGGAGTTTTATATTCTACACTACACAATTCTTTGTTTATATATGTATGTAGATAATGGGTCAGGTGATTGTATCAGGATCGCTTCCTTGCTTATAATAAATATTGGCACCACCCGCGCAACCAATGTTCTTTTAATTATATTAGTGCTCATTTCAAAACTACCTCCCCATTTAGTGTGGTATCTGCTCAGTAATGTCAAAATTGGGATCTTTAGTTGAACCTTGTTGGCTGAATGACTGCCGTATGTGCTCCACTTAAATATAAAATAAATTAACCGAGTTACATTAGTTTATATATGACTGAAATTTGTGCGTAATATGCGGCAAAGTGGCTCAGTGTTCAGAGCACCAGATTCTTATGCAGACATGCTCGGGTTCGAGCCCTGTCCGCGGCAAATTCTGACCAGAATGTGATGAATTCCCAATAAGGACGAAACTCTTCCACACGACGAATTTCAATAACAACACTATACAAGTCTTAGTTTATACTGACAAATGTATGTACTTAATGGGTCAGGTTTTTATATCAAGATAACATCCTTCATTATATTGAATGTTATCACCACACGCGGAACCAATGTTCGTTTAATTATATAAATGTTCATTTCAATACCACTTCACTAGTTTGTGTGATGTCTGTTCAGTAATAACAGATTGTGGACAGTTAGTTGAAACTTTGTTTCTATATGGATGCTATTTGTGCTCCACCAAAAGGAAAATAAACTAACCGAATTACATTTGTTAGTATGTTAATGAAAATTGTATGTGATGTGCAGCAGGGTGGCTTGGTGGTTAGAGCACCAGATTTCGAAGCAGACGTAATCAGTTTAGCGTCCTGTCGACGGCAAATTCTGGCCGGTACATGATGAGTTCCAAATAAGGACGAAACCGGTCTACTGGATGAACTGCCTTTTCTACTCTATAAAATTCTTATTTTAAACTGACGTATACAAATAAATAATGGGTTAGGTGCTTATTTCAAGATCGCAACCTTGACTATAATAAGTTTTATTACCGCCCGCGCAACCAATGTTTGTTTAATTATATAAATGGTTATTTAAATACCACTTTCCTATGTAGTGCGGTGTCTGTTCAGTAATGACAGATTGGGTATGGTATTTGGAACTTTGGGTCTAAATGGATGCCATATAAGCTCCAACTAAAGTAAAAATAGACTAACCAAGTTACATTAGTTAGTATATAATTGAAAATTGTGTGTAGTGCAGTGTGTGGCTGGGTGGCTCATTGGTCAGAGCACCAGATTACGATGCAGTCGCGCCCAGGTTCGATCCCTGTCCGCGGCAAATTCTGGCCAATACATGATGAGTTTCCAATAAGGACAAAACCGATCTACTGGATGAATTGCCTGTTCTACACTATACAATTCTTAGGTTATACTGACATATGTAAGTAATTAATGGGTCAGGTGTTTATATCAAGACCGCAACCTTGATTATAATAATTGTTATCACCACCCGCGCAACCAATGTTCGTTTAATTATATAAATGTTCATTTCAATACCACTTTCCCATGTAGTGTGGTGTCTGTTCAGTAATGACAGATTGAGGATGGTTGGTTGGAACTTTGGGTCTAAATGGATGCCATATGAGCTCCACCTAAAGGAAAAATTGACTAACCAAGTTACATTAGTTAGTATATAACTGAAAATTGTGTGTAGTGTAGTGTGCGGCAGGATAGCTCAGTGGTTAGAGCACCAGATTCCGAAGCGGACGTGCCCAGGCTCGTATCCTGTCCGCGGCAAATTCTGGCCAGTACTTGATGAGTTCCCAATAAGGACGAAACCGGTCTACTGGATGAATTGCCTTTTTTACACTATACAATTCTTAGTTTATACTGACAAATGTATGTACATAAAGGGTCAGGTGTTTATATTAAGATCGCAACCTTGATTATAAAAGTTGTATGCTTTTCATTCACGTGAACCTAAATTACTACATACCTGTATTAGGCGTGACATACCTAGTAAAAACTTAGTTCAAGTATGATTGAGTGGATGATAATCTAATGCCCAAGTGTATAAATGTGAGTTTCTATTATGAACAGCATTTTGTGCTTACTAATTCTTGGTTAGAAGGAGTCAGCTTTATTCGCATAAATTGATTTTAAATCGCGCAAACTGGGTAAGACAAAAGGACTGTGGAATTGAAACCACGACTGTCTGAATATTGCGTGGTTAATTAAGTTATATGTAAAAATTGTATCAAGCGAAACCAATGAAAGGCAGTAGAGAAGTCTTTCATAAGAGGTAAAATTTAAATTAATTTTACAACCAAAGAACACAAGTTGGTATAAGATACTAACAAAATCGTGTAATGCTCAGTTTTCGTAGTAAAATGATGTGCTTTTTGATATTAAACTAAATACCCATAGGTTGGATCTCAGGCCGCGACAACTCTTGCTTCCCATGGGAAATGTTCATTAAAAAGTAAGCCAGTCTGGAATGTGAATTTTAATTTTTTACAGACTTGGTAAATATATTATATACAGTGAGTAAGCTTCGAAGTCGCATTGTCGAAGACTGTCGAAGATTGAACCGCTTATTTTCACACATTCCTCACCAAAATACCGGCTCCTACTGATGAGACGCCAGTAAGCAAGAAACGAATGTGCATGAGATTATACTTTCCGTTCATGCTGTCTTTGGTTTATCCTTCTGGTCACAACTGAACTAATTTGTTACTAGGTTCGCAACACCTAATACATACTTGCATATATATCAGATCGCCGCAACAAACAGTATTTAACTGTTATATATTGAATTCAATGATGTCATGCTTACCGCGAAATGTGATAATTGATATCGATCAAGGCCAGAGTGTATGGATTCACTGGAGTAACAGGTGTTCAGAAACAGTTGTAATTCTCATACATTGATATCCATCATGTTAGTACCATGTACCGACTCGGAAACCATGGTGATAGTACCATGTACCTTTTCGGTACAATAATGTTGGTATCGGTTACTAACACAATAGCCATAGTGTGATGGCGCAAATCATGCACCTACATTGTTTAAGTTAATGAATAAATTGTAACGACACAAATCAATCGGTGACATATTGCGTAAATAAAATTCAAATCTATTTACGTTGCACCAATGAGAAAAAAGCAATCGCCGTTTAACCACGTTAAACGACGTTTAACCAATAGTATGCAAGCACACATTGCATGCTATTTAAGCACGGTAATTTACCATGCAAGTCAGTTGTGACATTTGCATTCTACCTGCTTCACGTTTCTGCTTGATCGGCTGTCAGCGCATATTGCACTTTACCGGTTGTCAATCCCTACTCGTCTTGATGCGAGATACCAGAGAGACGAGCCAATTGAGTGCAGGACCTGCATGACACCATACACAACGCGATCACAGCTCAACCACGGGAGTCATCAATCAACCAGAGTCCACCCAAGGCTCTAGGACATCTTCACTTCGGAAGACTTCCAGCGAACGTATTACCTGGCCCTCTTAAGGGCCCCCATATCAGCAACTAATCTCTATTCAGAGCACCTTAACCGAGTTTGTAACGTCGTACGGCATTTACTTGAAGCCGGGGCGTTTACAAAATTGGCGACCGCGCCAGGATAGTGATTATTGTTCTGATTTTTTTGGTATAAATAAAATTGACTTCCTTTTTCATTTATTTGGGATAAATCGTGGTCATCTGTTGAATTTTTTTGGGTATATATATATATATATTCGTGGTGTGTATTGGAGGATATAATAATAGATTGACATTTGTGTTTTCTTTACCGTGATCCTGGCTTTTCTAAAATTTTGTTGGGTATATATTCGTGAATTTGTGGTGTGAGCATTCAAAGGCTAACGAGGCCTCTGTTCGTCTTCCCTAAACGAAAATTTCAAATTTTGGAAGCAGTGTGTTATTCTTGCTGTTGAAAATAATAATTCATTGAAGGCCAACAGGGCCTCTGTTCGTCATCCCTACAGGACAATTTCAATTTTTTTGGAAGGAGTGACGCTGTTCTGTGTTGAAATAATAATGCACTGTATATCAAAGGCCATCAGGGCCTCTGTTCGTTTTTTCCTTTTTGTACTGGACAATATCAATCAACTGTGGAAGCTGTTTGTGGGTAAGCGTTTCGTTATATATTTATACATTTATATATACATTTTCATATTGCTTATAAATTTATGCTTTTAAGATCCCGTAAGATTGTTAAAATGTCAGGTCCAATTTTAGATATTGATGTTCCTGTTTGGGATGGAGATAGTGAGCTATTCTTTATGCGCGTAGACTCCGCTTTCTCCCCGTTTCCTGATTATGACAGTCATCAAAAACTGTCAAAGGTTTTTGCTAAACTACCTTCTGAATTGCAGCGACGGATTTATCCTAAGCTTGAGGCCATTAGGAAGCTACCTAATCCCATTTTGGCCTACAAAACGAGGTAGAATCCTTGCTTGGACCCACTGAAACTGAGCAGATAATAAACAAATATGCGCAGTTAGATATGCCAAATCTTGGCCCCATAGAAATACTGAGGGAATTACGGAAACGTTGGTATAAAACCAACATTTCTGACCATGAGGCTAAGGTTGTTTTTATTAACAATCTTCCCAAAACATTAAAACTCTTTGCCAGACAGCTCCCCAACACTCTCTCTATAGATGACTTATCTGAGAGATGTGAGTTAGAATATAGGGTTTTGGAACCCAAAGTGAATCCATCATCCTTTTCTTCACCCCCGCAAGATGATAGACTCTCCTCTTTAGAGAGAACAGTGGCGAACATGGCCAAAGTTCTAGAAGGATTGGCCATTACCAAATCGGAGATAAATCAAGTGAATGCTCGACCAAAATTCGTTTCCAAGTCAAATTATAATGGTAGGCGGCGATCGAGATCTCCGCAATCATTTAATAAATATGCCCCAAAGAACTGGTGTTATAACCACCAGAAGTTTTTTATGCTTGCCAAGTTTGTCTTTGTCGTTCCGAAGAATTTCCGAATGAGTGTCAATTTCCTACAGCTGACGGAGAGGACAACAGACCGCAGGCACAAGGGTCGCATCAGTATCGAGGAAACGTCTGGCGCAGGAAGTAGAAGACCGTACTTTCTGCACATCAACCGGCATCAACGGCGCTACAGGGAAGAAGCCAACTACAATCCGACATCCCTGTCGACTCTTTTCGTCCACGCCGAATTTTTCACATAGAGAACCAAACGGACAACGCCGGTCGCAATCACCAGCCTGCACTTGTTTGCATGACCCGGCCAAACAGCCAAACGAACTTCTGCACCTTCTTGATTTCAAAACTGGCGAAGAGTACATCGTAGGACACAGGTGCGGCAGTCTCAGTTCTCAAAGGTGATTCAATGGCCGAGATGTCGCTAGGCGTTCTTCTCGCCAACAGCTACAGGCGAGCCCATACCAACTTATGGCTGCCAGTACCGCACACTCAACATAGGTCTACGACGTGAATTTTCCCACAACTTCATCATTGCCAAGGTCTCACATAATATAATAGGCCTTGATTTCCCTTCTAAAATTTCGGCTCATTGTTGATCTTGCCAATCAAAAAATCATCGACCCCTCCACCGGACTTGAACAAAGCTTTTGGACACTTGCCTCCGAGCGTTTGGAGTTACAGGTCATTCAGCCAACCCCAGTGCATCATTCAGCAGAGATATCAGCAGCTCTTCGAAAATACAAATCGCTTTTCGATCTTAACAAGTCGAGAGCTACGAGTCTCCAACACGATGCATCACATCGTCACAGAAGGACAACCTATTGCA
>JAQBSW010014242.1:0-12058 GCA_029291075.1 Eudiplozoon nipponicum
TTCCGAAACGTTGCCAGCAAACAAAGATTACGTAACACCGCATTTCCAATGATTATTATGAACGATGTTGAAGCCTTCGAAAAAAAGGGACGAATACGCACACACCTGACAGAAGACAAAAAAGAAGCATACGTGGAAAGGTTAATCAATCGGATCTTTGTGAAATTGTTAGTCAGTTTTCTCTTTTGCTCTGATGATAAGCATGGAGGGTCAAAATGCATGGAATTGCGCGACTGACTGCAGATCTTCTCTGTTGTGTGACTGGTTCAATAAAATAAACTTCGCTTTTTTACCCTTTTGGATTATGCATTTCGAGTTTATAATTTTTAGAACTATTTCTCTTTATCTGATAAAGCAAAATAACGGTATGAAAGGATAGTGAAATTTACATCTATTAACATTTGTATTTTAATGAGGCAAAGACCAAGAAATTTGTGAATCAAATTTAAAATATCGGCCAGTATATTCGCTATGATATTTTATTTATGAGTTGGAAGTTACTATTTCGTCTCTCTAACTGACTTTGATTTACCCTTCCGGTCCAATTTGAACTAATTCTTCATTAGGCTCGCGAAATCCAGTGCACAATTGCGTATATATTATCTCTCAGTAACAAACAGTATAAAACCTATGCGCTAGTTAATGCCGCAAGTTTTCTGTAATTTCTTTCAAAGTGCATCTGAACAGCAACGTATATAGTCGGGCCAAAGTCATTCCCAAACAGTTACGAAAAATCCGCATATACTCGATTCCCAGGTTAATAGAGACTACGGGGAGTGAAGCGATAAACCAACCAAAATAATTCAATGTTAAGGTCTCGAGGTACGGTCAAGAAAACTTGAATTTAAAATGCATAATCTCTAAATACACGTTTTATTGACAAGTAAGATGTGCAAAGGGTGAATATATGCTTATATATATATATATATATATATATATATATATATATATATATATATATATATATATATATATATATATATATGTGTGTGTGTGTGTGTGTAGGCGTAAAACATTTTAACTTCTTTAGGAGATCTTTCACATATTCACCTACGTAAACATAATAAGGTCATTTATTTCTCTCAAATTATTAAGCGTTGCCCTCGTCACGGCACCGGTCAAACAGACGGATTCGTGTTGCCATAAAGCATGCATCCACGGCTCTTGAAAAAACATTCATTCGGTAATAGAAACCAAATAAGTGATTTAACAGGACATTTTGATTGGTGCCAGTATAACAAGGATGCACTGTTCCAACAGAGCCGAGAATATAGCAACTTTTGTCGTTTTTGGAAGTAAAGAATGTCGAAATGTAGGGAAGATATACGTTTATGGAAACTCCATGGCCAAATGTTAAGTTAAGTGATGAATTGACATAGTAAATTTGCTTTTAACCGAAAAACTGTGGAACCTTTCGCGTAAAAATTCGTCCATCTACTTGTCAAATCATCCAATCATTTTCATATTCATAGGGCGTATTGCAATGCTTTCCTTAGAACAATTAGATTCATCTCCTGCTAACGTGACTACTAATTATTAATATGAGTTAAAAATAAAATCTTGAGCCAATGTTTCAGGCTTATTGTTGAACTAATCAACGATTACCATGACTGGCAGTGTGGCTCAAGCAAGTTATACGTAGGTTAGCATTTCCAGTGTGCCATCTCAAATATTTTTCGTCAGTCACACGTACTAATACGTTTCGACCTTCCACGATAATCATCAGAGTACGGCGGCAAACTGTCTAGCGAGGATCAAACAGCAATTCATATATATGAAAAGCAAAATTAGATATGCAGCTCTCACCTCTATTAGTCTCTCATACATTTTACTTGACTGGAAATGTCGGCTTCATAATTTCTATGCAATTATAAACATTAACTTTCCCCACACAAGCACAGGCAATACAAATAAAAATTCAATAATTGCGCGGATGGTGGTAACAATTCTTTAAGTCGTCATACAACATAGCAAAACTGACTGGTGGTAGTTTTGCTATGTTGTTCGACAACTGGTTAAATACAATGGGGTTGGTGTTTATTTCAAGCTCGCAAACTTGATTTAAAGAACTTTTTCATTTGTTTTTACAAATTCACTCCAAGTTGAAGCCTGGACATTAGCCTACCAAATGATCAAAACTGAAATCATCTCGGGGGATAGTAATGAGGATTAAAAGTTCCCGATACCTCCTGACATGTTCAAGTGCAGTTTCAAACTGGTAAATTGTTTGAAATAGCAACACCGACATACACTCCCCTAACGAACTGGTAAGGCAATTAAATAAATACTGATCTTAGCAGAAATGGTTCATCAGGCTACATTTAAACGGTTGCGCAAGAAGTGAAAACACGTGGACTATTATATTGATTGACATTCAGTTCAAAGAAGAACTTTTATATCCGTACATTTGTATTGATCAGCCAATTATCAAGTTTGTATTATTGACCCAACGAAAGAGAATAGTTCACCAATAGAAGCAAAAGAATTTGTTTACAATTGTTAGTGCACTTTTTCTGGTTGCTATAACTAGTTATTTAAATTACCAAAATGACAATTTTGGGAAATTGCCGCCTGAAATGTCATAAAGTTTCCCTGCAATTTATTTCATTGCTTTTGTTCTGTCTACAGAACATCTTTCTAACTTAGTTATTTATTTCTAAGGAGACAAAATAAAAATGAATGCTATTAAAACGATTTAATTAATTGTGAGGCTTCTAATTGGCTGTTTTATGCAGTTCGACTATTTCTTGCTGATAGTAGTAATATGTGCAATTGTAAGTTACTTTAATCTGGAATATTTAACGTATTTAAAGATTACAGAGAAATGAGGTAAATTGTCAAAAAAAATTGCAAAACGCATAGCAAATGAACATAAATTTGACCGAAATTCACTATCATATATGGTAACTAAACGAACATTAGTTCTGCGGGCGGTGATAACAATTATTTAAATCAAGTTTGCGTTCTTTATATAAACACCATGCCCATTATATACGTACAATTGCCAATATAAACTAAGCATTGTATAATGTAGAAAAGGTAATTCATAGAGTAGTCCCGTTTCGTCGTTACTGGGAACTCTTCACGTACTGTCAGGAATTTGCTGCGGACAGAGCTCGAACCTGGGAAAATCGGCTTCAGAATCTGTTTCTCTAACCACCGAGTTTACGATTTTGATCTAAATGCTAATATCAATTCTAGAACAAGCCGCATAGTATAGAAAAACTCCCAACAATTTAAATCCAAAGAAGACCTATGAGGTGTGATGTAGGTTATTGACTCATGCAGCCGAAATTAGTTTTTAAAGAGTAATTTATAACATTGAATATGAAATAATGCTTTAAGGCATAAATCCTTCATGAATTATTTATAGTTATTTTACGTATAGAAACAGCGGTGTTTCACAGAAATTTATTAGTTTATCAGACGAAAGTTTGCAGATAACAAAGAACATTGCAAGAAATTACAGCTGGCGATGTTTTAGTGAAGTTTGTCATTAAATGAGTAGAAAAAAGTCGCATAAATGCTCAATTGACTGTGCAGCAGAGTATGAATAATAATGCAAATTGAGAAATACTCTGTGTATTGAAGCATAACTTTATTATAAAGCAGGTTTATACAACAGAGTTAAAATAAAGGTTGTTGTCTGTCCAAAAGATCGCAACCCGACTGCAATATAGTGACTTCAGACGAGCAAATGAGATTCATTTGAACAAAAATTCATAGACTATACAACAACAAAGAGGAGGCGGGAAAAGCCCACGCAGAGGTAAACACTCGAGCAGACAAAAAAGTTGTGGATTTGACCGCATTTTTCTTGTGCGGGACAATTGATAGCACTAGTAAAATCTTGAATACTGTACAATTTCAGGTTCTCCGATTATTGTAGCCTTGATTGATGGGTTCTCATTTGCACCTTCTTTTTTAAGCCTTCCATCAGCTGCTTGTCTGAAAATGACGTTGGAGAAAGATTTTCCACTATTTTTGTACCTATATATTTCAAGGCCTTATTTCTAGTCTCATCTTCGGGGTAGACACAATACGCACAGAGAACACAACAACTTGTGGTAAATGTGGTAGATCTATTTATATTTATTTTCATTCCTAAAGTATTTTTTATTGTCTTCCGAATACCCGGTCATCATACCTAGTCTCTAATGCTCAAATGTATACGCAAACTTTTACATGTCACCCCTCCCTGCACAACAACCTATATACACATATGTGTACTCCACTAAAGTGACATTTCTAGAATAAATATAAGCAAACCATATGGATTAACATACATGCCTATCCATGATGTCTCTATTTTTAAGTGCTGTACCGGACGCGTATACGTATCAACAAAATTTTGATTTCAATAATGCTATCAATTGTCCCGCATAAGAAAAATGCGGTCAAATCCACAACAAGAAGGACAGCACTGAGCAACAAAACTTAATATTTAAGACAAACAAGTTACCAGAATTAGATAATGTTTGTCGCGGAGAACTAATATGTATGCAATTATATATTAGGTGTTGCGCACATAGTAACCGATTAGCTCAATTATGACCAGAGTTGCAGAAAAGGCCTCGAAAAGAAGGCCTCTAAAAAACAAAGTCGTCTCATTGTATATAACTACAGAGAAAGGATTTTTATAGCAATTGCTTCCGTAATACGAAACTCATTTTCACTTCTTCCTTCGAAACCACGCTAAAAAGGTATGCAATTGTAGCAACCCCGTCGCTGACAAACCGTATTTAATAAGCCTTGAGGACTGAAAGAAGTAAAGTTTAAATGTTTTTAGCTATTCATCTTGTATTTCATTGTTGGAACACGTTAAGTGGTATGAAATTGGCTGCTCCGCTTTTTACAGAGCAACGAAGACAAATTTTAATACAAAGTATTTTGTGAAATTTGATTGCGGAGTGCCAGCTTCATATTTTCCAACGCCGCGTTTTGCTTACGCGGGTTTTAGCTTTGCACCGACTTTTTCACAAAGATCCGATTGATCACAATTTCCATTTCCGTTTTGTCTTCGATCGGGCTGAGTTTGTATTTGTCCCAATGGAAATGCGGTTCTATCAAATCTTACTTTAATACAAAAAACAATATTAAATCACACACACACATGTACAACGAAAATACAATACGTCTCGAGGCTGCAAAGGGTATCAGCATGTTTATTTAGAAAATCAGCAAATTATGCATTAAAATTTGAATATTAACCTATTTGAACCCATTGTATGTCAGAAAAAGTCTCATATTCTGTCATCGAGTGACATCAGATTTTATTATTTCGTGGTAATCTTGATATAATCTTATTAAATGTATGAAATTTATATAGTCTTAGGTACGAAGATCTAATAGATGTGCATGTAAATATCACGCAGGACATACGTAATAATCAGCTAACTTATATAGAACCAGAAAGGTAAGACGAAGTCTGTATGAATAAAATTGTGAATCAATTTTCACAAACGAGTCAGCTTATTAATTAAATATCGGCAAGAGTCGATACATACTATATTATTTATATCAGTTCTGCGAGCTTGATATAACTACCATACTAAATGAGGCGAACTTTCATTGCGCAGGTGGTGATACTTAGCGTTGCTACTTTGTACAATGCCTGGTTAATACTGGCAAACATAAAACGGAAATGGTGTTTATCTCAAGCTCACAAAATTGATTTAAAAATAACCATTCTATACTGTTGCTATTCAATTGAGGTTGAATTACTTATTCAGTTATTTATAAACTAAATTTCACAATAGAGCATTACTAGTCTACAGTTTTCTTAAATGCAGCTAACTCCCACAGAGAGAAAATCCAAGCTTATTACTATTGCTAGAGTGCTTTATGGGGGACTAGGCGAATAAATTTTTATGCACCACTCTATCTCATGCTAAGGGTTACGCCGCTGACCATCACACGTACTGACGCGTTTCGAACTTCCATGATCATCATCAGAGTACCACGGAAAACTGACTAACATTGATCCAACCGCAATGCATAGATATGGAAAGCAAAATTAGATATGCGGCTCTCACGTCTAGTTGTCTTGCATACATTGTACGTGACTGGAAATATCGGCTGCACAATTTCTACGCAGTCACGAACATTAGCTTTTTGTAGCTTTCCCCACACAAATATATCGGTAATACAATTAGAAAATAATTTATTGAGTAGGTGGTGGTAACAATTCTTTAAATAAAGTTTGCGAGCTTAAAGTAAACACCAATCCCATTGTATTAAACCAGTCGTCGAACAACATAACAAAATTACCGCCAGTCGCAACGCATGATCACCATCAGAGTACGACGGCAAACTGACTTGCGAGGATCAAACCGCATTGCATATATATGGAATGCAAATTTAGACTATATTGTCTAGGTGTCGATGGTACAGCAAAATGTCGTGATGCTTACGTCACGAGAATGCCTACATCAGGCCAGTTCCTCAAAGACGCCTCATTCAAGCTTGAGGGGCCTACCAGGTTGTGAGTTCGAGTTTTAAAAAAAATTAATATTGTTGATGGAGATAATCGGCGAAACAGTTGACGTGTAGTTTGTGTCGAACCTTTGTCAATTCGAGCTAAAAATGCACATGTCTTCACTTTTGCTCATATATATATATATATGTTATATATATATATATATATATATATATATATATATATATATATATATGTAGGTTAGTTTATCGCTTCAAACGGTTATTTCATATACAGCCATTCAGCTCTACTCTATTTTTGACATAATGGTTACGGATTTTCACCCATACACACACACACACACACGATCTTGCCGCAAAGATATCTTGTAAAAGGTCAGTCTGAAGTATAAATGATGTGGTTGAAGGAGATAACGCGCTTTTTGCTTCATTAGTTTGTTTTGTAAAACTTGTGATGTTGAATAAACTGAAGAAGGCGGCTGACAACGGCCGCCGAAATATATTGTAATTCAGTCTTGATCAAAACACAAGATCAGGTAATTTTAGATTTATGATCCAGAGCCACATCAGGCTGGATTTCTACTGAGTAACAGGTGTTAAGTAGTTGTTGTAATTCTCAATTCTGGTGAACTTTAGTATAAATTGATATCCATCAGGTTGGTACTGCTGTTCCGGACTCGGAAACTATAATGTTAGTACCATGTACCTTTCGGTACTATAATGTTGGTATCGGTTACTAACACAATAACAATAACGTTAGTATCTTTTACATACTCGATATGTATATTGTATAGAGATAGTTAGCGTTGAAGTCGCAGGTTTACACATTTGTCTAGGAGATTGTACCGTCCTATTATCCCACATTCCTCACCGAAATATATATTATGGGTAAAGGGCGTAATACCGGCTTCTACTGATGAGTCGCCAGTAAGCACGAAACGAATGCGCACGAGATTATACTTTGCGTTCATGCTGCCTTTGGCTTATCCTTCTGGTCAAAACTGAACTAATTTGTTACAAGGTTCGCAACACCTAACACATACTTGCTCCTATGAACAAAGTTACAATTTAATAGACTACGCTGTTATCTATCTAACCTATTAAATCACTACCCTTGAAAAGTTTTAATTTACCAGCATAATAAATAAATAACTTTCTAACGTTGCTAAAGTAGCATCTTACTAACGTTTCAACTAACCTACTGACTAGCTAGCTAATTCAATAGTTCGCTAAACTTATCTAATTTTTTATTAGGCAATGCGTCCAACCGTAAAAAAATTCTTAAACTTCACAACAAGAGATAAACATTAGCCTTTATTTACTTTCAGATCAGCCAAATACCGCTTTATGAGGTTCAATTATGTGAAACTGGTTTCGTTAATTAGGTCACGAAAACCTCACATAGTGTATAAATTATAATTTACATTTTCCTGTGACCTTTGCGGCCTTCTCCAATCAGAGTATGTCGGCACGAGAATTACGATAAAAGGAATTTAGTATCAAAGTCATTTCCTGTGGCAATTAAATTACCCACATTCTCGCGTTTTCTATGTTTTTGTATTAGCCAGTTTCGGGTATTGTGCCCATTCAAACTAGTAAGCGCTAGTTAACACTACTTGCTGACGTGCTGCAATCAAGTTAAGTTCATTTTAGTGTCTCTCAAGAGGATATGACATAACTAGTAATACTTGAACAATATTACAACAAATTGACGATTAATGCAAACTCAGGTAGAAAGAATTTCAGAGTTGTTGTGGGAAGCAATAGGCTTCCTTGTTGCACATCGATGATAAAAACAATAGAATAAGCATGCCATTGGCGGAGAGGTTCACGACGTGATTTAGACGCTTTTAGAAAGAAAAAAGCTTGAAGCGATTAACACACGACCTGTATTTTCAAGCTTTTATACCACAAGTATGCATCAAGAATTGCGCACCTAGAAACAAGTAAATTAAACTAGGATCAGAATGATAAGCCGCAGTCAGCATGAAAGAAAGGTGTAAACTCAAGTCTAATAGCTACCCATTGGTAGGAGCCGGCACTACGCTTCAACTCTTCCGCGTATCTGGTCAAGAAATGTGAAAGCTGACTGATAAGTTGGTAGCACACGATATCAGCAGTTGCAGTATCCCGGTTGGCGCCTTATATGTTCGTTTATTAGAAATTGGGCGGATTATTGTTGCTGTCACTAAGACAAGCGGCATCGCCATTCGGTTAATGACAGGATGTTGAGCCGCAAAATGGACACAAGAACAAAAGAATTTAGTTGTTATTTACCGCGAAAGTCATTCGGAATTCTCCCATGAAATGGCATGCATCTAAGTGAAGACCTGTGCATTTTTAGCTCGAATTGACGAAGGTTCTAGACGAAATACACGTCAACGCTTTCGCCGATTATCTCCATCAAGAATAATAATAAAAAATTCGAACTCACAACTTGATAGGCCCCTTATGTGTGAATAAGGCGTTTTTGAGCAGCTGGCATGATGTAGGCATAGTCCAGACGTACTGATCTCGACATTTTACTGGACCATCGACACCTAGACAATTTGATCTAACAGAACACGCTATTATTATAATCAAGGTTGCGATCTTGACATAAGCACCTGACCCATTAATTACTTACATTTGTCAGTATAAACTAAGAATTGTATAGTAAAGAAAAGGCAATTCATCCAGTAGACCGGTTTCGTGCTTATTGGGAACACATTATGTACTGGCCAGAATTTGCCGCGGACAGGACTCGAACCTGGGCACGTCTGCTTCAGAATCTGGTGCTCTAACCATTGAGCCATCCCGCCACACACTACACTGCACACAATTTCCCGTAATATGCTAACTAATGTAACTTGGTTAGTCTATATTTCCTTTAGGTGGAGCTCGTATGACATCCATTTAGACCCAAAGTTCCAACTAACCATGCCCAATCTGTCATTACTGAACAGACACCACACTACATGGGGAAGTGGTATTGAAATGAGCATTTATATAAATTAAACGAACATTGGTTGCGCGGATTTATTGTCCCTACAACACTATACAGTGATTAGTTTATACTAATAAATGTATTTAAATTTAGGTTCGTGTTTTTATATCAATATTACAACCTTGATTATAGTAAGTGACTGAGAAAGGATACTGACGACTATTTACATAAAATAAATTGTCAGATGTCTTATCGAAATATTTGACTTTACACGTTTAGTTTTAATAAATATAGATGCTTTTATTCTGATGTTGGTTTGAATCTGTAAGCCATAAATGGCTTATTAGCAGCTGACACACGAACCAAATCCTCGGTATTGTGCAGAAACTATAACGTGTATTTAATTGTATAACTTATATATCATTACTTTTGACATATTGATTCGTAGCGTATTCATCGTGGGTAGTGTTTCCATGGTTTTTGTCTATGTGTGTCGGATGCACAACAGTTAAAGTCGATATGTAAACCGCGATTAACCTATTACTTCTTGGAGCACGATGCTACACGTCCTTTTATAACTGAGGTAAGCACGATTTTCCAGATTTTTCCTCAACGTTTCAATGTCTCTTTTCTGGTATCCTGACTAAAACTGAAAGCAAAATTTCCACACAAAAGAAAGGCAACTGTTGTAATGTCGTTCCAACTTTTCTATTTATATTCCTTTTAAACATTTCAAGTTGGAGGTTTTCCTCATTTGTTCAACTCACTAACCACTGCCATTTGAAAATTCATGGACTTCCGTTTATCCATCTCCAGCATCGTACGGAACACGAAATAGTCAATCTATATTGCCTACTCAAATTCCGCTCTACCAGAGTATCGAGTTTGTGTTTACCTATTTCTGTAAAATATTCGCTACAATTTATCCGCACTCAGTGGGTTTCAATTCTCAGTTTCAATATTCTAAATAGGATGTCTAGTTGACTAGGTCTAACAATTGATTACAGTCGATGTTCAATATAATCACAATTGAAACAAATGCTTTTTGAAAACTCGCTCATTCGATCGTACTATGCTGGCACCTTAATTGATCAAATTGGTCTTGAGTAGCCAATATAAAGCTTATGCCGTTTTTTTTGTACTCATGGTGGTTGTGACGTCCACTAACCAGTTTTGGAAATGACAAGCTGTCCGTTGGATAGAAACAGCCAATTTTAACATCAGCTAGATCTGTAGTCTTATAGTCTGGCATTATTTGACATCGATTGTCACATCTTCGCGATAATCCTGGCATCATTGAATTGGCCGTTCGTTATTTATACATTTTAATTTGCGATAAATTCACGTATATTCACAAATTCAACCTGAAGTGAAGGTGTAAACCAATACACATAAGAGTTGCGTGCTCGCTGGCTACTCATCAGTAGTAGCCGGTCCAAGCCCTCTTGTAGTTCCAAAATGTAAAGCATCAGCCAAGCTGAAACAGCCATTTTTCACAAATCTCTTAATATAAGCTTCTACCGATGAGCAACACATATGTCAACACTCGCGTGTTAACAGGATTTCTCCATTTGTATTTTTTGGCAATGGATTATGCGCCGAGTCTTTTAGAATCAAACTGGTTACTATATATGCGAACCTTAATACGTGAACGCATACCATAACATATTCCCAACCAAGAATATATAAATACCATAAAATCCCATTTACCACCTGCAGCCAAAATTAAAATGAAATTCCTATGTCTTACAATCAACAACTTAGTAAAACCCGTGTGAATATTTAATCATTAAATCAACGAAACAGACAAAATTTATGAAAGATATATATATATATCAGTATAAATTAAGCAAAGAAAATTAATCCTGTACACTGGTTTCGCCCTTTTTATGAAAACTCAAATACGGCCAAGACTGTCGCGGAAGGAACTTGTATCGCGGTCTTTCTGATTTGAACTCTAGAGCTCAATAAAATGAGCCACTTCTGTACATGTACAGTGGATCGAGCATCGTTCGCGGAAAATTCTCAGTGGTACCTCACGAGATCCCAATTAGAGAACGAATCCGATCTAATGGATGAATTGCTTGTGATAACTTAAGAAATGCTTAGTTTTCATTGAAAGATATATCAATAAACAAAATCCTGTCTCACATATAGGTAATACAATTTTACAATAATTTGATTGCGCGGGTGGTGATAACAATTCTTTAAATCAAGTTTGCGAGCTTAAAGTAAACACCAATCCCATTGTCGAACAACATAACAAAACTACCGCCATCCGCAACGCACTGACGTGTTTCGACCTTCCATGATCATCATCAGAGTAAGACTCAATATATATATATATATATATATATATATATATATATATATATATATAATGTGGAAGGATATATTTACATAGTTGTTTAACATAAACAATAAAAAGACGACGAATATTATCAAAATACATACATATCAGTGTGCGCATTCATGCTTCCAACTGTCTAGTATTTGTGCGTTGTAACATTATGGAAAATACTACGAGTTTAAGAATTACTGCTCCCAAATAGGACAAACGCCTGGGTACATTTCGTCATCATATTTAGTAAATAATAGAAATACGCAACTAACTCGTTTCCTAACGAGGATAATGTTAGTGTTGTAAGCTGAACAGCGTAATCAGTGACTCTATTAAGTTGCAACGTTCTCAAA
>JAQBSW010014243.1:0-12057 GCA_029291075.1 Eudiplozoon nipponicum
TTATTTATGAAGCCCTTTATATAAAACAACAAGCACCTGACCTTAATATTCAAAGTTTCATCAACATGATATTCTTATCGACTGGCCAAGAATAACAAAATTCAACAACAATATACTAGTATCCAGTCAAGAACAAACAGGCCCTCGACTAGAATCAACAAACATACAATCGGATTGGCAACAAACTGAAGTGGAAATAACAGAGGCGCATACGGTGACAGAAGTTTCCAAACAATATGAGCGTTTAACACTGTAATCCACACTGAGCTGTTACTATGTGGAAATAATAATTTTGCGCAACAAGGTGAAACGATCAACTACACTGGGAAAAATAGCACTCGTACATGTAACAGTGAACAATGTGCACAAATGGTTAATTCTCAAGCCATCAAAACAATAATGACCAGATCTCAGACATCACTTTGCAATACTGCAAGAATGACCTTTACATGCAAACACGCATACACAGTTGATAATGAACATTTTTTTCGAGACTACTAAGCTTCACTCTTTAATCTTTCATTTATCTACATCCTGGGGTTTCATTCGATTTTGGCGGTAGTTTCGTTATGGTGTTCGACGACTGGTTAAATATACAATGGGATTGGTGTTTACTTCAAGCTCGCAAACTTGACTTAAAGAAAGGTAACAACTAGTTTGACTCAGCTTATATTCTATTTCTTGTTTTGGATGAAAATTAAGTATATATGCGTATGTGTGTATTTATGCGTGTGTCTTTTTTCGTGTAGTTTATTTCTCTTTACATTGAAAAGTGGTGTCAATACAAGAATGACGAAATCTCAGAAATCACCTTGCAACAACGAGAAAGACCCCTACACGCAAATAGAAAGGCACAAAGACACAAACGCATATACACCTACTAATCATTCCAAACAAGAAATATAAGTAAAACCGAGTCAGACTAGTTGCCACCCGCATTATCAAATAAAAACCCAGGATGTATATCAATGATAGATTGGAAATTGAAATTTAGTAGTCTCGAAATATGTAGCCATTATCGACTGTATCATTGATGTTTTTCCTAATACGAAATATATATATATATATATATATATATATATATAAATATATATATATATATATATATATTATATATATATAAATATATATATATATATATATATATATATATATATATATATATAAGTATGCACGTGTATTTAGTAAATAAGCACTCCTTGTCATATTCAATAATTACTAAGGAATATATATGGTTATTGTCTGTCACATAAATACTTCATGCATCCAGTTGAATGCAAACATTGCAGCCTGAATAAATTTGCTGTAAAATTACTATAGTTAATGACAAATAGAAAATCACATTTTAAACTATTCAAGTTGTAACAGATCGGTTATAAAATATATCAATGCTTCCAATTATTTCAATTGTACACACATTGTGTTTTAATTATTGTCATGAAAAATTTACTTCTCCAATTATTAAGATTTTGAAAAATTTATTGAATATTAATGATGTATGCTATATGTTATAAAGTGCTTTAACATTGACTAACATTATAAACAATTTCTGTAATAATGATATCCAGGACATACTCTTCTCAAACATCTAAAGGAAAATTTTTCAATCAATATTACAATATTCAGAAAAATGATAGAATCTACAGACTTATAAAATTGCGAAAATATACTTCTTAAAATCAAAATATATATTATCCACAAATTGGATCTTAAAATTTATATATTTCATATATAGTAAAAGATATAAAAATAATTAAATGAGGTTCTTTTATTCAGTATTCAATGGTGTTTAATTCTGTATTGCGCATTCTCTATTTTGCTTTTATTGTTGCTAAATTCTATACAAATAAATTACACTGCGTTTGATTTTTTATCTATTCTAATGCAGAAATATGAAAGAGTATCTTTCAGGAAAAGAACTTTGGTAAATATATGTAACTGTTAGACCATTATGAACTTATTCCTTTTATTCTAGCTTGGGATACACTGAAGTTTTGTGAAAATTTTGTTCATATCTTACTATATGCGTTCGGTGCACTTTTTATGCCTAAATTCAAATAATTCGTTCGTGCCCTGAAAATAGTACAGATTATCAACAAGATAAAACTGATTTTCCAATACAAGATATATATTGAAGCAAGTTTTCTAAATCACGTTTGCGAGCTTGAAGTAAACACCAATCCCATTGTATTTAACCGGTCGTCAAACAACATAAATGTTATTTTGTTTGACGACCGGTTAAATACAATGGGATTGGTGTTTACTTCAATCTCGCAAACTTGATTTAAAAATTTTTGTTACCACCACCTGCGCAATCAATTATTGTTATATTGAAGCAAGGTTCTTTAACTATATTTTCAAATCTATACATAAAATTTTTAACTCTATTGCACTATGAAGTATGGATTTTAAATTTATTTCGTTACTGGTCGTTTTAGATTGAGAGCCAGAGTTTTTGTGGTCAAAGTTTAAAGTCAGTGAAATTTAATACGATATCCGGCATATCATGCTGTATGCAAAAGAAGCTGCGAATTATATTATTTTATAAAATACATTCGAATGAATTGGGTTTGTTTGATGAATTTCATTGACTTCTTATACAACAACTTTATATATGCTAACAATATAAATATAAATATAAATATAAATATAAATATATATATATATATATATATATAAATATATATATATATATATATATATATATAAATATAAATATAAATATGTATGTATATTAAAATGAATATATTAATACCACATTCCAACTTATGTTACCAGGAGATATACAAGAAACACATCTTTTAGCGAATTTGAAAAAAAATTATACTATTATATGCGTAACTATGAATTTACCTTTAAATATTGTTATATCTATTGTTATATTTAGAACATATTGTATATATATATATATATATATATATATATATATATATATATATATATATATATTGTTTCTATTTTCACAATTACGAATAAATACATTGGGATTGGATGAATGAATATACTAACGAATCAGAACAATGGCTGTATATATATATATATATATATATATATATATATATATATATATATATATAATTAATATATTTCCTGAATTTTCATTTGATTATGTGTGTTGCGACTGTTACGATTTTCCTTTAATTGTTATTATTGCAGTATATGGGAACACCATCCGCACCCATAAATTTTTATCAATCAAATCGTTCTTAAACGCAAAATCGTTAAAAGATTTCAAATGCATAACAACTCATTGCTGTTCAAGTTTCTAATTTGTCAGATTTTTGGCACTGCTTTAGATTAGTAAGAAATTTATTTGACTTAATTTCCATGCGATAGAACACTTCGTTGATACAGATGTTGAGGCGACCACCTGGAAATGAAAGAAAATGTTTTAATGAGTGTACACATGCAGAAAAATACACAAACCTATTCGACATACACTTACCAAGTGAAAAAAACAAGTTATGCTTAAAAGATCTAACAACAAGTATAAATAAGGCAGTTAAAAATAAAATTTTCCAAATGACATATTGATTATCAAATTATTTGTGTGTTGTGCTTTCCATGGTAAAGACTGTCATATGCTTAAGTCGAAATATTTGAAAAAATCTGGTAGATAGCTGATGCAAACACCTCGTAATGCAACACGAAGAAAAGGTAACTAATCTATTCCTTGTCATGCAACATGTTTATTTTAATGCCTGTGTACTTGTAATAACTTTTGCTACGAGTTTCGCTTCATTCCACCATTTTGGTTTGAATAAAAATAGTTTAAAAATCCTGCTTATTTGCCGACACGTATCAAATTAATTACAGAAATGATGCGGTTTCAGCTACAGCTAGGTCTAAAAACAAATCTAAATTAAAATAAGAGACCATGAGAAGTATGATGCACACGCATTGGTTACAATTTTTCTCATTCAAGTTAGCAAGTTAATGATTTTGTAGATTAAGACAATGTAATACTGAAATTCTGCTTTAAAATCCAAATGCTGACTATTTATTTGAGAAGATAGCGAAATAGCATCAGACGGATTGGAAAACTTAGTTATTAAGGCTCGGCTGGTTGACACACTAATAATAAATTACGGTGGAATCCACATGAACGAACCAACCAATATGGGTGAAGTGAACGCTTGTATCTGATAAAATTAATTTATCTTTTTGCACACGGAAAGGATATTACGAAAAAAACATGAGTTGTGTATTAGACATTTAAAACGTTTTTGACTCGAATTCGTTGAGTCAATAATTCAAATGGTGCATACACTTTAAAAACTTTTCTGCCGTGTGGCATTATTAAACAAAAATTATTTGAAGCCGCAGGCCTTAGGAGCTGCCCGTTTTCCAATAAAAATTTATTACCACCGACAATTATTATCATTGCAATTATCCACAACACACTTATTTTATATTGTGGGATAATAACTTTACTGTCCTATGTTCCCAAATTCCTTCCAAAACTCATAGTTGGTAAATGGCGTAATACCGGCTCCAACCGTTGAGTCGCCAGTAAGCACAAAGCGAATGTGCACGAGATTATACTTTTCGTTCATGCTGTCTTTGATTTATCCTGCTGGTCATATTTGATCTATTTTTTTACTAGGTGCGCAACTCCTAATACATATTTGTCTCAATATTTGGGACAGCGTTTTGGAAACGGATGTTATGCCAAGTCGCTGTCTGCTTTTGATGCATATTCCTTTTTATACTACCACCTGCCTTGTCAAATAGTAAAACTTTAAATGAGGGATTTTGAACTCGTAAGTAAACCAAACATGGCGGTCCAGTTTACCAACATCTCTCAGAATGTCATTTTTACTCTACCTCGAATTATGATAATAAAATTTCGTGGAAGTATCTCAGCGAAGTATCTTAGTATTTTAGAATAATTGGAGGCCGTTTTGATGTTTCCAGACAGACAATGAAAAATTTGGCTAGTCGCCAATATGTTGATTTTCCAGAAATATTAACCACAGAACGCAATTTGGCCATCTTTGTTGCACTTATTAGACATTAATTTTCGATAAATTTCATGTAATCTGAACGATGGCTGGCAAATTTATGTGTGCCTAAAACTAAAATATGTATTAAAATAGTTCTAACCCGTCTTACTCTCAGCCTGTACAATTTTACTTATTTAACAATATCTTAAGTTTCACGAACGCATTTGTTTTGCATTTGTGTGCTGGCTTATTTTAAATTCTCTCACAACTTTGTGTTGGCCAGTGTGGGCTATTGATATAATTCGTCTTATTGTCGGGATTTGGGAACGTTCGGCACGACGTACGATTTGGCCGCGTCTATTCAGACTGATTTTACTGGTTTGAGACAGCGTATGCTGATATGAATTTTATTAGAATACGAAACACCGGTTATTTGTTGAATTGTTTTACGCGCATTTGTAATCGCACTAAATACTAAATCCACGGTAGATGCTGATTAATCTTTACTTAATTGGCGTAGTATAAAATAAAGATCGTCATCATGCACATTCTAATTTGATAAATACCATCATTGGTATTCTTAGAAACAATTCCTGAGCCATTTTCAATTATTTGGTAAATTATTCGATATTGACTATTAAAATTAATGTTTTAAAACTAATCGATAAACAACAATCTACCTAGGCCACCTTTATTATATTACCAGTCCCCATGCCGCCTTTTAGCAGGGAATCCACAACCTGAAAATAAAAAGTAATACCACTGCACCACCAATTCCGAGGCTTCAGAGTAAACATCTGGATCTCGTGGACAGGTTTAAATACCCTGGCAGCCGTATCAATAACCTCATGTAATATTAGTTACTAGGTGAATATACAAATCTTAAGATTAAACTAGCCCTTACAGTTGGTTCGCTATTTATTAAGAAACCCATGTATCTTCTTCTGCCTTAAACATCGTATGTACTATGCTTTTGCACTTAGATAGTACTATTGATTACTGCAGTTTGGTATAACATAGCCGTAGAGATTTGGTGCTTAAATGCATTCGGGCGCCGTTGTTTGAGCAAGCTGACATCCGTAAACGTATTGTTCTTAGATTGCCCAGCCTAGTATTGTTCTCGCAGCCAACACCGGATTGTCGTAAGAGTGAGTATGGACAGATGACGACATGGCAGAAATAAATAAAATAAACTGAAATAAAATTGAGCTGTTCAAGAATGGTTAGTGTACCAGGATTTGGTGTGATTGGGCAATCTTTTTATTGTATGAAAACTACGCACAACATGACGTTAAACCTAGCTCAGTGGCGACGTTTTCGCATATTTATTATACCATCTTATTTTTCGTAACTTTCTAGGATTAGTTGGGCAGAGTTAACTGTGAGGTTCTGTCGAATTTTAAAAAGGTAAGCTGTGAAAACTGCAACAACTTTGTATTTCCGCTGTTGCATTATCTTAAATTTGACTTGGATCACATTTTGTGTTACGTACATGGCCGGTTGACCTTTTACTTATAGTTACCAACGTTTTCGCTGCGATTTGAACTGGATCTTTGACTAGATCCAATCTCTTTTAAAATTTCTAGACCTTTAGACCATCGGCAGTATTATTGAAAAAAATGAATCGTATTTCTAATTTTAAGTTGCATTGTGGAATTGTCGCGTTATTGAGCATAATATACTTGACTATTTTAAATATCAAATAGTTCAATTCGCTCATTTTTACACCTCTCGCAATAAATATTTGACGTAATGCTTGGATTTACCATTTGTTTAACAAAATCAATAAATTTAACAATCAACTCAACGACGTGTGCCCTTAGCGGTTCCACGAATTAATGCATATGTTCCCTCGGTATTTAATGGGTGATTTGTAGTAGTTCGCACAAAGTAATCGATAATTGAAAAGAATATAAGACAATGCTTAGCAGCCAGCCGGATAAGAATATCAATATGAGCAGTAAAGGCGAAACTCGTCTGTTAGCTTACGGATGTGCGTATAGACAGAAATAAAGCGAACAACAATGAGGTTAAAAATCTGAAATATTTATATATCACCACAAGCGGAATAATGACGAGGAAATCGCGTAATAAAATCAAGGTACAGAAATTGCGGAGCCAAAGCACAAACGTCTCCTATTATACCATCTCAATATTTAAATCAAATAACTTAATTGCAGTTTGATGAGATGGTTTAATAATAGAAATCGTATAGCTTATGTAAAAAACGCTTAAACTTGTAGCTTTAATGATCAGTTTACTATGCCGCCTGGAAATATATTTTCTGTGGAAGAAGGCAGAAAATTTATGACCGTTAGATACTTTTTGTGGCGGAGAAGTGTTATACAGGCAATTATGTATTAGGTGTTGCATATCTAGAAAAAAGGCGTTCAAATATGACCAGAAGAATAAACCCAAGTAAGCAGGAAACGAATGTGAACCAGATTATACTTTCCGTTCATGCTGTCTTTGGTTTATCCTTCTGGTCACAATTGAAATTATTTGTTACTAGGCAGAAAATGTGTACCATCTAAAGTTAACTTGATTGTCTAATGCAATTACCCTAGATCCTCTTTTACTTTTTTTTAAATAACCGTCTACTAAAAATTATATGAATAAATGCTACACAAACAATTGTAGGTGACAAGGACGTGGGGCAAACATCTCTCCTTTACCTTTATAAATATTCCACAGATATTTTTGCAATATATCTTCAGGTGGAACGATTTTTAGATTCATCATCATCATCATGTCCAGCTACACAACAGTCAAAAGTTACTAATGTTTCATTGCCATATAACCATAGGGAATGAAAAATGCATATAGGTGAATTTAGACAAATTATTAGTGAGATTTACGAGAGAGAGGCAGAGAGAGAAGGAATTCCTTGCTACTATGAGTAAATTTATCAGGATAACACACAGAAGTGAGGCAAACTAAACCTCTCCACTACACCATGATGGCCAAGTTAGCATTCGGACAAGGCGACATCAGCAATACAGCTTTCTTGCGGATTTCACTGTATCACGTCATAAATAAACCAAACCTCGCAGCTAACTAGACATCTGCAACAAGATCGTCACTGAGCTCGATTCGACGCCATATCTCTAAGGGTTTCTAACCAAGAACTGTGATGCTCACTAGGACCCCATCCTGGCAGACGAGTGGGTCCAATACTGCCCAATTTGGTGCTGGATGAGAGAACAGAGCTCTACGGGGCAATCGAAATGAGGGCATACGCAAAACATGACCGTGCCAGCGAAGTTGATGGAGCCTTATTTGTTTTTTAACGACGAGCTCTTATTGTCAGATCCTAAAATACATCTACGCATGTCAACCTAAGGTATTCGTTGTTGGCAACCAATATGTGCTATAATTCTCCAACAACGATAATCGAATGGCTGTAGGCGTCTCAGATCATCAACTCTAAGAGGCCAAGTTTCACTAGCGAATAGTAAGACTGCGCGTACAGATGCATTGTAAACACGACCTTTAAGGCAAAGTGAAATATTTCCGTTTATCCATAAAAATTATGTCAAAATCAAATTTACACTTGTCTAATAATAATGAAGAAAATGAGCCAATGCTCTCTCTATTAATAATTTTTTTGTTTTATGAACCGCCAGAATTGCAGTCATAAAATTCATGAAAACACGAAAAGGTTGAGACCAGCTAGCAGTTTAAGGCATTCTGTGATAAAAATCATTGAATTTATATAATTAAACGTACATTAGTTGCGCGGGCGGTGCTAACAATTACTTTCAATTAAAGTTGCGATCTAAATACGTTTGTCAGTATAAACTTAGAAATTTATGGTGTATAAAATGCACTTCATCCAGTAGACCGGATATTTAATTAATGAGAACTCATCACATACTCTCCAGAATTTGCTGTGGACAGTCCTCGAACCTGGGCGCGTCTTCCCAGCCATTTGTCTTACTAATTGTAGCGATGTTTTCCCAATAAATGTTGACATATTTACAGGTACATATTTTTTTAAAGACATATTTTGGGAAGCTGGTAAAGTGCTTTTAAAGTGAATAAATTTCATGGCAATTAATATGGTGAACAAACGTATACAATAACTGGGTGATATATTTTACAAAATTGGGCATCTCGCAGTGGTATTTTGTGAGACACAATAATTTCATTATTAAACATTATACTTTAATAATTCTCCAATTTTTTAACTGACTTTGAGTCATGTTTCTTCGAACTTCATGGGAATAAATGCAGAGGAAGTAAAGGATAACTGAGTTACCTGAATATGGAGTAATCGAAACGGAATGTGAATTTGAGTAACATCGTATGATATTTGGAAAGTTATCAAACATATGGAATTGTGGCTATGTTTTTGAACAATATAGAGTTTATATGTCGATTGTTTTTAAAGGATTATTCGATGGTTTATTTTCCCATTTCACATTTGCATTATATCCAAATTCTTACCTAGCTTCTATGATTTTTCGCAATACATACTTGATTAACTTCATGACGAAAATTTATTAATTAATTTTTTTTAAATATATCTGCGTGGAAGCGAAAAATTCAGCAAATAATTTCAATATTTTTCGCATATATACTATAATAACGATATATTATTACGATGAATATCATTAAAACGATATTGAGAACTCAAGCTGTTGAATTATTTCCTTTTTAAGAATTTTATAATCAATTTTGATATTGATTTTTTATTATATTATAAACAAGTCCTTCGTTGCATTATGAGATGATGGGTTTATGTGAAATAAGACTTATTTTTAATTGACGAATTACTCATTTCTCCTAAATAGATTAAATGACTTCACAGTCAAATATTTTACACTCGGGTATAGCTTAAAGTTATTTAATAAAATTCGAAAAACGTTCTTGTTTCTATAAATTTATTAGCATATGTGGTCGTTAAAAACAAAACATCCAATAACTAACACAATAACTCAAATTGACAATCATAAGTGTTTGCCAGCCAATTTGCAGCGCCCAAGATTAGGCCGTGGTCAGGTCTTGTTGCGGCCAATTTGTTGCTGCAATTCAGACTTAAATTCGGAGCACAGCAACTCCTCTAATTAGTCTGCAAAGTCGCGCATTAATAGCAAATCAAATCTGATATCATTCAATGCCTTTGGTACACCAATTTCTCCGGCATAATTTGTTTTAAAGCTAAAGTTAAAACGGCCATTCTCTATAACTTATCAAAGGTTAGGCAATGCCTCTTAAGAAAGCGATATTGAATAAAAGTTAAATTGTGGCATTGACTTATTTGCATGTTCGCCAAGCGCCAATTTTTCCGTCTTATGATGGAAAATCAGAATTTGGCAGTTAGAAAATGGAATCAGAAGCGGCACATTAGATTTTAAACTAAAACAAAAAGGAGATCAAATAAACTAAGTGTTGATATTACGGGAAATTGCTTGCAATGCGTGGCTTCACAGGAAAAAATTTCTATTATTAATATATTTCATTTTAATTTCACGTGTGGCGATATTTGATTTAGCAAATTATTTTGCTAGCGGACAACCATTGGAGTTACTATAATCATTTTACGATCCTGATATAAACATCTGACCCTTTATGTAATTTTATTTGTCAGTATAAACTAAGCATTGTATAGAATTTAAAAGGCAGGGTGGCTCGGTGGTTAATATAAAATTTTCCAAAGCCTACGTGCCCAGGTTCCAACTCTGTCCGCGGCAAATTCTATAAAGTTTGTGGTTAGTTCATAATGAGAACAAAACCGGTCTGCTGAATGATTTACCTTTTCAGCACTATACATATATTAGATTATTTTGACAAATGTATGTACTTAATGGATCAGGTTTTTATATAAAAATCGCAACATTGATTAACAGTATTTGTTATCACCGCCAGTGCAACCAATGTTCGTTTAATTATATAAATGTCCATTTCAATACCACTTCCCCATGCGGTGTGGTGTCTGTTCAGTCATGACAGATTTGGGATGGTTAGTTGGAACTTTGGATCTAAATGGATGCCATATGGGCTCCACCTAAAGGAAAAATAGACTAACCAATTTAAATTAATTAGTATATAACTGAAAATTGTGCGTAGTGTAGTGTGCGGCAGGGTGACTCAGTGTTTAGAGCAGACGTACCCAGGTTTGAGACCTCTCAGCGGCAAACTCTGAATACTAATGGATCAATATCTAATAAGAGCCTAACCAGTCTACTGGATGAATTTCCTTTTCGACATTATACAATGCTTAGATTGTACTGACAAATGTATGTACATAATGTGTCTATTGTTTGTATCAAGATCGCCATCTTGATTGTTATAACCGCCCGCACACCAATGTTGGTCTAAGTTTATAAACAGTGGAATGTAAGAATTTGATGTCTATCTATGTTAATTTGTGAATTGAGTGAAACGTTAGGTTGAGCCCGATCAAGTTCATTTGGGATAAAGCTGGTTATGCGATTTGAGATTATGGAATTAAGAAAAATTTCTATTAAACCTATTGTGCTTAACAGAATTGTGTCCCATTAAGCAGAAAATAATAGATTATTCTCGATCAAATACGTAAATATAAATAAAGAACATTTGGAACAGTGCTTGCCTGTTAAAAACAGTCTCCTGTTTCGAAAAACTGATTCGCTGTTTATTTAAAATTAACAGAGAAACGGCCTTATTATTTTAAATGTATAAATTAGTTCATCTACACTTATATATTTGTGTACAGTTATATATAACCATCTATAAAGTTCTACAAATCTCGTATTGCACGTGCCAATTTTACCTTCATATAGCCGTAGATTTTTCTTAATGAAGATATTTAGTTCAGTAGCTTAATTAGCAGTATTGGCAACAGCCCAATTTTATGATTAAATAATCATGAAATATAAAAATTAAATCAGATTATGCTCGCACGTGCATGTGATAATTATGTTAAGGATATAGGCATTCGTTTAAATTCCTTATAAGATGCGCGCACATAAACTTCATTTTATTATATATATCGTGAAGTAACATTCATTTATGTATACGGTATAAAATAAGACATTAAATTAGAAGTAGCAAACTCATCAAATAGATGTAAGTTAATTAATAAACAAATATTTGTTTCTGCTTAACCAGACCAAGTAAACTCAAA
>JAQBSW010014244.1:0-12053 GCA_029291075.1 Eudiplozoon nipponicum
TTGAAAATATATGGAAATCAAATTTAGATATGCGGCTCGCACCTCTAGCAGTCTCGCATACATTGAACTGGACTGGAAATGTCGGCTGCACAATTTCTATGCAGTCACGAACATAAACTGTTTTTTAGCTTTCGCCACATATACATATACAGGCAATACAATTTAACAATAATTGATTGCGCGGGTGGTGGCATAGAAATTGTGCAGCCGACATTTCCAGTCAAGTTCAATGTATGCGAGACTGCTAGAGGTGAGAGGCGCATATCTAACTTTGATTTCCATATATATTCAATGCGGTTTGATTCTCGATAGTCAGTTTGCCGTCGTACTCTGATGATGATCATGGAAGGTCGAAACGCGTCAGTGCGTTGTGGCTGGCGGTAGTTTTGTTATGTTGTTCGACGACTGGTTAAATACAATGGGATTGGTGTTTACTTCAAGCTCGCAAACTTGATTTAAATAATTGTTACCACCACCGGCGCATTCAATTATTTTTATATTGCTACAGATATTTAAACGGAAAAATAAATTTATACAGGATATGAGTTTAAATGCGTATTTGGTTAGGATACTATTGGTAAGTGTAGGCTCCGTACTCTGTCTTTTCCAAACGATAGCATTATACTATATTATTTCAACAGTTTTATTAACCTCTCTCTCTCTATAACCTTTTGCAAGAAGGATGGGTTTAGGTAAACCGGGGAATTTGAGGATTACTGCAATGTTAAAATTTTGTGGATCCTTCTACGCGTCCGGAACAGGATTTTAAAAATAGAGACATCATGGATAGGTGTGTATGCCAATCCATAGGATTTGCTTATAGTTTTTCTATAAATTTCACTTTAGTAGAGTACACATTTGTATATAGGTTGTTGTGTGCGAGGGGAGGGTGACATGGATAAGTTTGTGTATACATTTGAGTATAAGAGAATAGGCATGAAGACCGGATATTATGACAGAAAATTAAAAAAAACTTTTGGAATGGGGATACGGTGTCAACCCTGAAAATGAGACTGGAAATGAAGTACCGAAAAAGCGTTGAAAATCTTGTTCCTATGTTATTTTCAGACAAAATGAAAGGGCAAGTGAGAACACATTTTTGAATGTTTGTATTTTTCTCTCGTTTGATTTTTTCTTTGTCCTTTGGGAAATATTTAATCGTAGAACAGCCCTGAATGCATATGAATATGTTTATTGCAAACAAAAGGCCAATCGACTCGATTGTTCCATAGGTCTTTATTGACATAAAGATAAACATATTCTTATGTCTGTTCCTGAGAAGAAAATTCGAAAGAAATATTTCTTTTTTTAACAAATTTACTTTTCTTTAGGACATGCACTGTAAGAATAACTTAATTTTCCTTTTGGTTATGGGAAACTTTAACAAATGAGTGCGTATTTCTTGATTTATTTGTGCATTTGATGTAAATTGTCCTCAAGCTTTTCCACGCAAAACATAAATTTCACGTGATCTGTAACTTAGTATTTTAAAATCAATGCATTTCTATCACTGCCATATGTGGAATGTATGTTGGTGTATTCTTCTAGTGTAAATAGGTAACTAAATGTCTATTCCTGCTGATTGTTGCGCTTTCTGAGAGGCATTATTCTTAACTTTAATCAGCCTGCAATCATATTGTGCTTTATGCAAGTTGGTATATTTCGCTTATTCGTGTTGCGAACATTTAGTGCACAAATTTGGATAGGATATAAAATTGTGAAATGGTACGAGTTTTATCTATGTCTTTATGATCATCGACAACAAAAATAAGATATTTCAATTTCATTCAAAACCTAGTCAAACACTTATATTAAAAAATATATGACATACAATTTAACAATAATTGATTGCGCGGGTGGTGGTAACAATTATTTAAATCAAGTTTGCGAGCTTGAAGTAAACACCAATCCCATTGTATTTAACCAGTCGTCGAACAACATAACAAAACTACCGCCAGCTGCAACGCACTGACGCGTTTCGACCTTCCATGATCATCATCAGAGTACGACGGCAAACTGACTATCGAGGATCAAACCGCATTGAATATATATGGAAATCAAATTTAGATATGCGGCTCTCACCTCTAGCAGTCTTGCATACATTGAACTTGACTGGAAATAGTCGGCTGCACAATTTCTATGCAGTCACGAACATTAACTGTTTGCAGCTTTCGCCACATATACATATATAGGCTATACAATTTAACAATAATTGTTTGCGCGGGTGGTGGTAACAATTCTTTAAATCAAGTTTGCGAGCTTGAAGTAACACCAATCCCATTGTATTTAACCAGTCGTCGAACAACATAACAAAACTACCGCCAGCCGCAACGCACTGACGCGTTTCGACCTTCCATGATCATCATCAGAGTACGACGGCAAACTGACTGGCGAGGATCAAACCACATTGAATATATATGGAAATCAAATTAAGATATGCGGCTCTCAACTCTAGCAGTCTTGGATACATTGAACTTGACTGGAAATGTTGGCTGCACAATTTCTATGCAGTCACGAACATTAACTGTTTGCAGCTTTCGCTACATATACATATATGAGCAATACAATTTAACAATAATTGATTGCGCGGGTGGTGGTAACAATTCTTTAAATCAAGTTTGCGAGCTTGAAGTAAACACCAATCCCATTGTATTTAACCAGTCGTCGAACAACATAACAAAACTACCACCAGCCGCAACGCATTGACGCGTTTCGACCTTCCATGATCATCATATCTAAATTTGATTGCCATATATATTCAATGCGGTTTTATCCTCGATAGTCAGTTTGCCATCGTACTCTGATGATGATGATGGAAGGTCGAAACGCGTCAGTGCGTTGCGGCTGGCGGTAGTTTTGTTATTTTGTTCCACGACTGGTTAAACACAATGGGATTGATGTTTACTTCAAGCTCGAAAACTTGATATAAATAATATATGACATGTTTGTCACAGATAACCAAATTTTCATGAACAAACAGCCATGAGAAAGAGATCAGCAAAACATTCAAAATTGCACATCTGTCCTGAATCACTACCATTTATTCCATATGCGGCATATGGAACACGCCTACTACCATATTCGAATATCTAAATGTTGAGTTGTGATGCTCAGTGCTGTCCTTCTTATTGTGGATTTGACCGCATTTTTCTTGTGCGGGACAATTGATAGCACTCGTAGGTCGGTAAAATCGTGAACCCTTTCACATTTCCAGATACACCGATTATTGGCCTTGATTAATGTGCTCTCACTTGTCCTTTCATTTTGAAGCCCTCCATCAGCTACTTGTCTGAAAATGACGTTGGAACAAGATTTTCCACTCTTGTTTTACCAAATTTTCGGGACTTTATTTTCTGTCGCATCCTCACGGTTGACACCATACGAAATTTGCCACAAGTTGTTTTTGTCCTATGCGTATGGGACTGGAACTGAAATCCCGAAAATTCGGAAAAGAAAGAGTGTAAAATCTTGTTCCAACGTCATTTTCAGGCAAGCAGCTGATGGAAGGCTTCAAAATGATGGGACCCATCAATCAGGACTAATAATCGGTGGCTCTGAAAAAGTAAAGGATTCAAGATTTGACCGACCTACGAGTGCTGTCAATTGTCCCGAACTAGAAAAATGCCGTGAAATCCACAATGTTCGAATATTTTTACTGTGTAATGGAAGTTTTTGTGCAAATAAGCTTGACAGAATTTTTTTATCAAACTTTACAAATTCAATATCCGTTGAACAAGTTTTTTCCAACTAGAAGATGAATTTTGTTATCAAGGATAAAATATTGACATTAAGATAAAAATTTTCTATTCTTAATACTTATTTCTTAAGAGGTTTGAAATAAAATTAGTAACTTTAGATGAGGCAGCGCATATTGGCCAGATTTTCAAATTTTATTTGTGAAATCCCATTTTATATTTGATCTAAAGATTTTCATCGAGCAATCGGCACTATAAAAGCCAGTCTTGATAATCAATATGCGGTTAGCGTGTAACATACTTTGCAAGTGTATTTTACCATAAATAGTAGATTATCCTCTGAAATTTATGTCGCAAAATGAACTTTGTATGTCTAAAATGCTATTTGACAGTAGATTATTATCATCTGCTACAAGTGGTATTTTATACGATGTACGTGAAACTTTTTCGGAGAAGACGCATTAAGTAATTTCCTTCATAATTCTGCATTTATACTTAGGCTATTAGCCTTGTGCATGTGTTCACTCGAAATTCACAGTTTATCTGCAGTGCAAGCGTTTGTAATACACTAATTTCCTTAATTTAATCTTATGCCCCCATCCCAATCTTTTTATACCTGCTTGCTTGTGTGTATGCTTGTCTCCGACGTTACACTTTAGTTTGTTTCGTGCGCAGATACGGCTTGTATCTCTGACAGACAGATTGACGACCCAGTTAGCTCTCATTTCATTCACCTGTGATACTGAATACTATATTTAACCATGCCAAGGTAAGTTAAGCGCAGTGTGGCATCTTGTGTGCTAAACGAAAAGGTTTGGTAAGTTTTGATTATGCCATTTCTTGACATAGGAGTCATAGCAGAGCTATTGGTATCCGGTTTTCATTAGACTTTTAGAAATGCATATTATGTTTTGACAGTTCTTTGAAAATGTTCTATTAAAAATATTATTTTTATTAAAAAAATATTGATTAAAAAAGCATGCTACGTTATATTTCGAATATTAAAAAATACTGTTTGTAGTGAATTTAAATTAAAATGAGCGGTACGCTTTTTCGCAAAGGCGACTAGTGCCCCACTATACATGATAGGGCGAGGTAAGCCTTGTTGCCTCTGAACTTACGTCGCAAGTGATCTTTCAAAAAGTGTTTCCAGTCTGTTAATTTTTTAGCTTAGCCTGTGGTCACTCTGTGTTGTTGTCTGGTGTTTTAGGAATGTTTGTGCTTATAGAGGATGTTAGCAACCATTAATATTAGGGAGATTTTTTACCATAACACTATCGTTACGGCAGTCTAAAGTAAACGTTTCGTTGGACATAAGCTAACTGTGGCTTAGCATTGTTTATTTGAGCCAGTTTATTGAATTTCTAAGGGTTCATTTTAGAAATGAGCTTATAGAGCTAAATGTAAGTTAAAGTAGGCTGATATTATTACGTAGATTTACTCTGCTAACAGTATTTGTCACGAATTTCATGTTTTGTTCTTCGATTATTCTTCTTGTGTTAATAATCGCGCGCGTAATTACTATTCTGTGCCTGTATGGATTTTCTTCCAGATCATTTATAGCGGAGCAGACTGTGTACTCAAAAAAATTGCGCAAAGAACTAACAGCTCGTGAGGTAGCCTCAACGAAGAAGTTGGCATCTACAGCTGTTGCATTGTCATTAGTTCGCCAACTGTTTCATGCTGGTGACATTGCACAAAACACTGGCGAAAGAAAACGCAAGAAGCATGACGAGGCGAGTTTATTGAAACTGTTAGACTCTGTTACTACTATTGCACTAGACATTTATTTGAACTATGAGCCACAATCGTGCAAAATGAAGCATTTCTATGTTTGAACAATATACAATTATTGTGTTAGCGGTTCTGGCTATGCATGCATAAAGGCAGATTGTTGCGTAAATCAAGTCTACTTTTATAGAAAATGTCGCTGGTTTGTAGATCTGTTTGCACAGATTGGAACGGTGCTTCATTGACGTTATCATTCTCTAGATTGTGCCTCATCGAACCATGTTTAGAGAAAACCAAATTGGCAAAGTATTGAATGAGCATAAGATTCTGCCACTCTACGACAGTATTCAAGTGACGTACTACTTCGAAGGATCGGCCGTGACGCAATTTTCTGCATGGAAAATGAAATTGGTATTGAATGTTTCTCTTTAACTAAACATGTCTTGTCTGGCAAAAATACCAACAAAAAGAAACAACTCAATAATTTTTAATTTTAAACAAGGCTAGGTATGAGGACATGTGCTTCTCTACTTGGAGGTTAGGGCTATACTGCACTGATATTATCATTGGATTTTCTAAGACTCCAGCAAAATCGTGGTTTTGTTTCTTCCTTTAAATATTTTGAACTATTATAGTTTATTTGTTATTTGAATAATCAATAAATAACTTAAATACTATGTTATTATAGTTGTAGCAGCGCGGATCGATTTCGCACTGATTGTCGTATTTAATTGATGCTGAAAGCTAGAATGGTTTACGTTTTAAAAATTAAAAAAAGCATTCAATAAGTAGAATATTAGGCATAATTCTAATATTGAGTTATAGCGTCCAACTAAAAGCATTATATAAATGTAAATCGGGCACTTTGATTAAGGTGGAAAAGACAGAGAGAATTACGATTTTAGGAACAATATAAAAGTAAATGCTTAATGTAGACGATTTTATTATAATGGTGTTAGATCGAATATTGATTTAACCAACACTCACTACAGTGCCTGGTTTTTAAGTAAGAGCTCTAAGAGTTGTATCACATTATTGATTTAGAAATATTTAAAATTACATTTCTCCTTTCTTCGTGCAAACAAAGACACGTATTAAGGATTGTTTTCTTAAATATTAACTGGTGTGATATAGACTTAAATTCTGCATGAGTAAAGAGAGTAAAGAGTCGAACATTCGATGAGGATTTCTATTATTAAATATTTATTGGATGCACGGACAGTGATAACAATTATTTATGTCAAGTTACCCACTGAACAATAGTAAAATTACGAAGGATTGCAAGGAAACTTACATTAATACTTATTTCATTCTAGCATTGCGGCGCAGCCGCTACTAAATAGGTTGATTGTTGAAAATCAATATTGGTGATTTTATTTAGCGCATAAACAATTTTAGCTTATTTAGACTTTTTCACTTAATCGATATTCTAGATCACCACCTGCCTGCATTCTTATGTGCTTTCATTTGGTTTTTATTCGAATCAACATTTCGTTTTGCTGTATACAACTTAAACCTTATTCGTTTTAAGAAGTGATCAAAATTTTTACGTCTTGAAGTTTCTGAATAGTTTCTCATAATAACTATATTTTTGTCAGTATATAATACATAAGTATATATATAGTATATATATATATATATATATATATATATATATATATATATATGGAATGGATTTTATTACATATAATTTCTTTTAGAAGGCGAGCCTTCATAAAAAAATTACAATACCCTTTCCATGTGCAAAAAGAAAAAATATCAGATATAAGAACCGTTTCATCCTTATATTCTTCTCAAGTATCTACAACTAAACATCTCTTTATGTTTCTCTTGATAGGTTAAACACAATAGGACAATGTAAACATGCAGAGAGTGTAATATACGAGAACAAAAGAACAATTGCGTGCATCAACTCCAGTTCAAGTTCAATGTTCGGACATGCTTCTTCTGCTTTCATAAATTCGGCTGCAATTTGTTTATCCATATAGCTTCGTATATGGATAACTCCTTTCTGATATTGTGTTTAGTAGTTATCTTAAATGCTACGTCTGGAGAACATACATGGCAAGTGTCATCTATGTGTTGTGCAGTTGCAGACGTATATTCACCATTTGATTTAAAACAGGCGTATAAGTTACAATGTTATTTCCTACGAGTAATTAACCCTCTGGTCGATCGGCCTACGTAATTTGATCGACAACCTGAGCATGTATATTAGTAAATAATATTTGATATTGACATTAGCGACGGTTTATCTTTGACAGCTTGTCAAGGTTATGTGACGTGATACTGTGAAATCCGCAAGGAAGCTGTATTGCTGATGTCGCCTTGCCCGAATGCTAACTTAGCCATAATGGTGTTGTGGAGAGGTTTAGTTTGCCTCATTTCTGTGAGTTATCCTGATAAATTTACTCATAGTAGCAAGGTATTCCTTCTCTCTCGTAAATCTCACTAATAATTTGTCTAAATTCACTTATATACTTTTTTCACTCCTTATGGTTATATGGCAGTGAAACATTAGTCACTTTTGACTTTGGTGCGGCTGGACATGATGATGATGATTTTTGATAGCGGATAAAAGCAATTGCACTAACTTAAACAACACGCGTAGTTTAGCAGCATTGAATGAGCGTTTTAATGCCGCTTCAAATTTCGTTTGTGCTGTGCGGGGAAACTGTATGCTTAAATAGGATGTTCGGGTATACTGATTTCTTTTTTGGTTCGAAATACGTCTGTTTCTGTTGACTTTCTTTCAATTTTTTCACATATTAATTGTTGTCATTATGAACTTAATATTGCATTTGTTTTCCTGTAGGTACCCGTCTATAATGTTTTCCTCGACCCTTCTACGGAAATAAAAGTTGAAACGCTTCTGAATAAACTGGCAATAACGCCTGTGTCACTACCTGACTTGAAGAATGTTCCTGACGTTGGCTTTAACATGATAACAAAATACAATGTTGTCGATTTTGAACCGTCCTCGAGAGTAAGCGCGCAGCAAATTCCGTGGGCGCCACCACAAACCAACTGGAATCCGTGGACTGCTTGTAATATTGACGAGGGACCTGAGGTATATTTTTTGTCATGTTGGTAATTTTTTTCTTAGTACCTAACATTCTTAATTGACATTTTTTTACATTGAAACATTCTTTGATTTGAAGCAGTGGCTGAAATTGGCCCGTACTCTATGTGGAAGTGCACGAGTTATCAATTAAGGAAAACTGATTTCGGAATGTTTTATTTTATGTGGCGTCTCCGAAGCATTTTTTCTGCGTTTGACGGAAAACTGGTGACAGACCTGCTGGTAACGTTTCAATGTTTGATTGTTTCTATACGAGTAAGGTTGCGCTTTTAAGGCCGATATTTGTTATCTAAAATATCGGTCATATTATCTCGTCGCGCCTCCTTCACTAAAAGAGAATCTGCGTTGGTCTGACGGCAAACGCAATCCGGTTTCACGCCTGATCAATTTGTTTTATTTTAATAGGCTCTGCTGAACACAATTGCCGGGAAGCCTTGTACATCTATTTATGCATGCATGCATGCACGTTAACAATAACGTAGAGTCTGTGTGTGTGAGAAACTTTGGTGTCTGCTCATTTTAATTGGTCAAAGGGGATGTACGTGTAAAAATCAGCAATAACATGACCAGCAGATAACGAATTCCAGTTGTGTTATCATTGATATGAGATGACACGTTGCTACCTATTATTTTTAATTAGTTTCTTATTCAGGAAAATTTTTTAATGTTGCCTTTATTTACTTTTTGTTCCTTATCTATTACAACCGTTTAGTCATCCGCTGCTGGATATTTCACCTCTAACTAATCAGTGTTTTACGTTTACCAAACTGACCAACTGTGGTGCTGATTGTCTCTAGAAGTTCAGCATCACAGTGACTCTCAATCTATCTTAGTTCACAAAACAGGTTATTATTTTCAAGTCTAATTAAAAGTTGAATCATAGTAATATGCTTTTCTGATGACGAGCATGGCAGCTAAAGCCTTATTTATCGAAGGAGCTATAAACTCCCAGTTGGTTTATTCTAGGTTTCACGAAGACAACCTGGTTTTTGATATCGTAAAACTATAATGCAGACACCACCTTCTGGAATATGATTTTGTGTTTAAGTACAATAACAGGATTTTGACGCATATATCTTGTCAGTGGAAACTTAAAATGGCAGAAGATAGTAAGTTAAATTTATTAAGTAGACCCGTTTCGTGTATATTAGGCAATGCGTCTCTCTTAACGTGCAATTCAATATCACTTCCTCGGAACGCATGGTGTTTAATCTATAATGACAGTTTATAGGGTGGTCGGTTAGAAATTCAGGTAGAATGCGGTGCGAAATAAGCTCCACTTGAATGAAACAATTATCAAAAGCATTTTGGTATATAACGGAAAGTGTCATGCGTTTTGTGGTTTGGGTGGCGCTTAGAATGATTGGCAAACCGAAGCAAACGTGCCCACGGTCGTGGTAATTCTAGCAAGTACTTTTCCAATAAGAATGAAACCGGTCTACTTGATAAGCTATATTTGATATTGTCTTCTATGTGGAGTTTATACTGCCAAAATGTATATAAACTTTAACCGAAGACTCATTGGCATGTACTAGCATTTTCGAAAGGAATTACTGAATCTTTGGTGTTCGATAAGGAGGTACCATTGCTCCAACCTGACAAATTTTTATTTTTAGCCGTAGATATTGCTTATCAGGGCTCTGCTGCCATTTATGTTATGCAATGATTTATAGATTAAAACCACCTTTCTTTACAGGTAAATGCCGAATTTTTCATGGTAGTAAATATTTATATTATTACATACGTTACTTTAATGTGTGCTCAGGCGACTATGTCACTTGATCAAATAAGCGCGAATCTGCAATCTTCTTTTCTGCAAGGCAAGTCTTCGCCAAATTATGCCATGAGCCAATCTGAGCGGAGGAACCTGCCTGTGCATTCCTACTATCAAGAAATTGTGCAAACTGTACGAAATAATCAAATTACACTCATTCGTGGTGAAACAGGTTGCGGTAAAACTACTCAGGTAATGGTTATATTAATTTATTGTTTGTCTGCAAATTTCTATTTATTTAATCCTTAGACTATAGCCATCGTAAAGTGTAGCCTAACGAACTGATCTGAAGCAGTTCAACTAGGCATATCACAGGGTATCATGTTCAGTATATCATAAATAATAGATTAGTTATATTTTATTAAATAAATATAAACGTAATTATATTGTCAATTTAAATCAAGTAATAGCGTCACGGGCATATTTATTTTACTGGTTAGAATGAGTTCATTATGAATTCAGCTTTCGGTAGCCAATGATACTTGTATCCATTGTATATTTATTAGATTATTTAAACCAATAAGGATGCTGCACCTTAACTCGTTAATGAAGTTTGTAGCTCAGTTTTGACATCTTTCTATTATGTACTACTAGATAGCAGAAATATTGACTTCAAACATAATTCGAAACACAGACGGAGTAAATTGTACTACAGGGTAGGATACTAACTAAGTTATAATCAGCTAAAAGATAAATGAATTAAAATTTATTGATTCAACTGAAGTCCTGGCAACCGGGTCAAGGAAGCACCCGGCGATTTTGCTTTGACAGATTGTGATAATTTTGCGATGATGAGAGAAGTGTAGAAGCGGCTACTACTCTGATGAGACTAGAATAACAGGTCCTTACACACTTTTGGTAAATACTAATTTACATTAAAATAGCAGACCCCTAAAACAAACTGTGACTATGGTCCATTTTCTACCCATGGGAAAATGAATTCATACATGGTGTGCTGTCCAGACTCGCCACTATTATTGCTATTTATTAACGCGGAAAAGCAACAAAACCCCGGCAATTTTTATTCTATGTTCTTTACTTGGAAGATAATAACCCGCATATAAATTCATTGGATAAAGACGCCTGGCGAATGCTATGTACTATCAGGAGAGCGGGTGTCAGCGTGGATAAAATATTGTTAATCGAATAATTATCTGATCTTTTTTGTTTTCAACAAGGTTGTTTTGTTCACTATCCACATTATTTCATTTCGATTTGTAAGCACTGATTTCCGAGTGCCTTTCTTAGCATTCCGCTCACCACAAAAGTTTAGCAAAACAAAAATGTGTGTCAAATTTGGTGCCAATGGCTTCATTTTTGCTTAATATAAGATCTTATAACAATTGCATTACAATTAGGTAAGCGTACGCAATGTTGCGTGTGTGCTTCTAACTGTGGAGTATTCATTTGATTATGATTAGATGCACAAGAACGAATATCCTAATTTAACGACAGTGCGTTAATGTCGATTTTCTTTGCACGCTTCAGTCTCATTGCTTTAGTCTTATCATGTCACGTAATGAGTGAAGTAATTCCAAATTAAAAATATGGATAGTGTACTAAATAACTTTCGAAGAACATTAATTAGTAACCTTTTTTAATTAACTAATACCTTTCTACTACTTAAATGTTTCGGATAACTAGACTGATTAAATGCAATAATAGAGCTACTATAGTTTTATCTAATTAAAAAATATATTACAGCGTATTTCCATTAATTTCTTCCACTGTCATCGTATTTAAGTGGAAGATTAATATATATATATATATA
>JAQBSW010014245.1:0-12053 GCA_029291075.1 Eudiplozoon nipponicum
TACTATACTATACTATACTATACTAAGGTGTACTATTCTGCAATCTCTAATCATTTATTATACTGTTTAACATTTGGTTGCTGAGATATATCTTAATTTTCTAACTGCATCACGATTTTCTTGATTTTTATACAATTCAAATTTAATTTGTTTCAACTCTACTTGATGAATTAACATATATTTTCTTTAATTATATTTCATTCAAGGATTGACTGGCTGAGGAAATAAAAACGAAACTTTCCTTGGGTTCTAATGATGGCAATGGTGTATTTAATTACTTTTTTGTATCCAAATATCTAATATTTCATTAAGCTGTATATAAGACACCACATCGTAAAAAGAAATACCACATTTTTCGATTAGATATTTAGTATTTCAATCGAAAGGGACAGTCGTAATTTATTGTATTTTTTATTATTTTATATTTAAAAACAGTTTGAATTTATGGCTACAAGAAATAAACAAATATTTCAGTTTTAAAAGAAACATGTTACACAACATGAAATAGATTTGTTACATTTTTTTCTCGTGTTGCGAACCGAGATGTTTGATCTAACTACCAGTATAAATGGAGCGGTTTAAACTGAAATATTTCATTTTACATATTGATTATCAAATTTTTGTGTGATGTACTTTACATTGAAAAAGGCCTCCATATCCTGAGGTTGATATATCTGGAAAAATCGAGTAGACAACGGCTGCAAACATCTCGGATCGCAACAGGGGATAAATGTATCTAATAATTAAGTTATATATAACTAATAATAAAATAATTCCCTGCCATTAAAAATTCCAATCACATTTAACTTCCTCAAATTTTATTTATATTTCATTATTAGTTAGTCAATTTATTTTTGCATTTGTAGAATTAATCAGTAAGAAGTTTAATATTATTGGAAGGTTCAATGTCTGAACTGGGCTCACAAATTATTGGCAGTTCCCCTATTTCAAAATTTCTCACTTCGTAATTTTCCGTTTTTTTCTGCTTGTCATAATATATATATATATATATTTATTTATATTTATATTTATTTTTGTACATGGATGGGTGTTATAAATTTAACTACAGCGCACATTGAAAAATGTTTATTTATCCTGGTTCACACTTAAAATTTATTTATCTAGAGACATGGCCAACCTAAGTATCTTCATTTTATTTTTATTTTAATAATCTTTTGCAAACATTCACTTCCCTAGTATGTATTAGATGTTGCAAACCTAGTAACAAATTAGTTCAGTTGTGACCAGAGGGATAAACCAAAGGCAGCATGAACAGAAAGTATAATATCATGCACATTCGTTTCGTGCTTACTGGCGACTCATCAGTAGGAGCCAGTATTACGCCCTTTAGCCACTATATATTTTGGTCAAGAATGAGGGATAATAGGACGGTACGATCACCTAGGAATATGGTACCAACATGATGGATATCAATTTATGCTATAGTTCATTGAAATTGAGAATAACAATTTCTGAACACCTGTTACTCCAGTAAATCCATACACTCTGGCCTAGATCGATATCAGTTATCACATTTCGCGGTAACCATGACATCATTTAATTCAATATATAACATTTAAATACTGTTTGTTGCGGAGAGCTAATATATATGCAAGTATGTATTAGGTGTTGCGAACCTAGTAACAAATTAGTTCAGTTGTGACCAGAAGGATAAACCAAATGCAGCATGAACGGAAAGTATAATCTCATGCACATTCGTTTCGTGCTTACTGGCGACTCATCAGTAGGAGCCGGTATTACGCCCTTTAACCACTATATATTTGGTCGAAGAATGTGTGGATACATAGGGCGTAATACCGGCTACTATGAGTCGCCATAAGCACGAAACGAATGTGCATGAGATTATACTTTCTGTTCATGCTGCCTTTGGTTTATCCTTCTGGTCACAACTGAACTAATTTGTTACTAGGTTCGCAACACCTAATACATACTTGCATATATATTTGTTCTCTGCAACAAACAGTATTTCACTTCCCTATTTACTGATACTTTCAGGTAACAATGGCTCAGCTGAATGCATCAAAAATGTTCATTGAAATAAATAGTGAACAATCTAGACAAGTTTGGATCTTGGTATTAACAGCATTCTCTCTCTCTCTCTATATATATATATATATATATATATATATATATATATATATATATATATATATATATATATATATATATTATATATATATATGTATATATATGTATATATATATATATATGTGTGTGTGTGTGTGTATGTATGTATGTATTAGTATGAACCAAGCATTGTGCAATGTTGAAAGTTCAATTCATCCAGTGAATCGGTTACATATTTATTGTGAAATCTATAAGTATTGTCCAGAATTTACACGACCAGAGCTCTAAACTAAGCACGTCTGTTTCGGAATATGCGATTCGAACCACTAAGCCACCCTGCTGCACTCTAAACACAATTTTCAATTATATACTAACTAATGATTCTTGGCTAGCCTTTCCTTCGGGTGGATCTAAAGCTTCAACTATTGTTAACCAATAAAACATTAGTTAGTCTACAAGTGAAGACTGTGTGTAGAGCGTGGAAAGATGGCTCAGTGGTTAGTATTACAAATCCCGTAGAATACATGCTCAGGTTCGAGCACTGTCTACGGCAAATACTGGACAGTACTTCAAGAGTTCTCAATAAGGACAAAACCGGTATACTGGACAACTTGCCTTTTCTACATTATCCAATGCTTAATTAAAACTGGCAAAGATATATTTATAATTGGAATGATATTTGTTTAAAGATCAAAACTTTGATTTACATAATTGTTATCACAGACCACGCAACTAATAATGTTTTAGTCTTGAAAATGAATAATAGTTTCATAGTACCTTTTCCATGTGCAAAAATAAAAAATATTTTCCCCATGGAAGGACTTCTATGAATTTTATTAAGGCTCGCAATCCAAAAGGAACATTATGTAGTTTTAAATTTCTAAAAATTTATAAAATTAGAGCTCATCTCTCCTTGAACAAATCAAATTCATTTATATATATATATATATATATATATATATATATATATATATATATATATTCGTATCACAAACAGGACCAAATCCAAAATTAAAAGCACTTTTTTGTTATAACTGTTAATAACAAACTGAATATTTTTCTAGAAAGCATTAAAATATGATTTGTAATAAAATGAATTACAAGTAAATCATCGATTATTATAATTTCAAAGAAGTGAAAGCCACATCACGAAATTTAATTTTCAATATTTTTATTATCGATTACGAGATGTAATATTGTCGGTTTTTCCCAGTGAATTTTATTGTTTCTTGCATAAATGTTTATCTCCTGATCAAAGTCGCATTAAAAAGATACGACATAACCCATGGAATCTATATTAAATCGATTATATGCAAATTGACGTAATGCATTTAATCGGCTCGTTATAAAAATTAAAAGATGATATATTTTTTGTACTGACTATATCGGAGTTTATTTTAAACGTAAATTTGAAGATAAATAAACTGTAATTTTCATTACCACAATACCATATCTGTTTGAGTCTATCTATAAAACGTTTATTCATTATTAATTTTATCTTTTAATATTCATCGTGACATGTTAAGCACAGTTGCAAAATGTTGTTATGGGCTGTGTAGGATCAGAACAAATGGAATCTACTTAAAAATTCAATTTAGTGGATAGGCTGTTTACCGCAAAACACCCTAGAAAGTGTAAGAGGCTTTAACACGAAAATTAAATGCGCTTTATATTTGAGGTAATACACTTGTAGTCAGCATTAATTATGGAGAAACAAATGTTATTGTCTACCTCAAATACTGTACCTCAATATGCATGGTTAATTTGTCGAGCAACTTACATAGGTCGATAGACCAGAAGGGGAATAATCCAAGTAGAAGAACATCGTATTTTAAACGCCTGCGTAAAATAATAATAATAAGTGTACAATTCCGCAAGGCATAGAAATCTTGCGCATATGTTCTCCAGATGTGGCCTTTAAGACAATTGATAAATGTACTATAAGAAAAGAGCTAGAACTTTATGAAGCGCTGTAGATGAACAAACTATTACCTGATTTATGCAAGTAGTAAAAACATGTTCTAACATTAAGATGATTCATACTCTCCCGCAGTTACAATTTTCTGTTTATTTTTCCTTTCACAATTTTCATCCACACACGCTATATATATATATATATATATATATATATATATATATATATATATATATATATATATATATATATAAATTATTTGCAGATACTTGAGAAGAGGAGGATTAAATTTATGATAATCTTTGCAGGTGGAATTGACACTTTGGAAGAATAATTTTCATGGATATACACATTTGTTCATCCTAAAAACTTTCTCAATTAAATGATTTTTATTCGTTTGCCTACGTATTTAAAATCAATAAAAGTAATTTCCGCCTCCACTTCTTTGCTGTTAAATTAAGCTTATGTTAAATCAACACCATCTTGAAATAAAAATCATTATTAACTTCTTTATTATTATTCTACGAATAATATTTCCATATATTGACATGTTTTCAAACGCTTCAGTAGAATAGCTTTCATTGAAATTTAAACTAAATTTATTAAAACTATTACTTTGAGTTTTAAATCACAGCTTCTAGAATTTAACAAATCGTCCTGCTTTTCACGTACAAGTTCTGAGATTTTAAATTTTATTTATACAATTTATGTCTAGAAATAATGCAAATTATATTTCCGTTTATTTGGGAAACCAGCTTAAAGCCAACAACAGCCCATACGCAAATGTCGATACTCACATAGGTAACTTTATGAAGTGCAGAATTTTTTTTCTATGCGATTTGCCATTACATGCATTTATACTAAGATTCACTTACTTTTAAATTGTAATCCGCTGTAACTCATTTGCCTGGTGTTGCAACTGCATAACGAATTAAATAAATAATGTTTATTAGTTTCTGATTTATTAGACAAATAAAGATGACAGATCGCTTATTGTTACAACAATGTGCAAAAAATCGATGCCTTATTAGATAAACTATACGACCATATATTCTGCTGCATAAAATTTTATCTCTTTAATGCATGAATAGTTGCAGTCACCATTTAAATAGGGAAAAATATTAATAGAGATTCCTGGGATATAGTCAGGAAAAAATTTGACGAGGTCAGGTAATTACCACGCGAAATCAAACATATCAGGACAAGCAAATGACAAAAGTTTCAATGTAAAATTATACTTGTATATTATTTTAATATATTTTTGCACAAATATTTAGTGGATATATATATATAAATATATATATCTTCATTTATTTCTTTACTTTTGCCTACGATGTGAAATTTATCCTACCTACCAATCATTTGCTTGTTAACAAGGCTCCTTAAATTTCCAAAATAAAACTTAGCCTGTATTTCACATTTGATTTTTATGATGTTAAATGTTATACCGATCGATAATGCTTAGGTCGATTCTATCAATATGCATATAGGCTAACTTGCTTTGATGCTATGCACATCTTTATCATTTACTGCGCAGATGCGAAATGCCCAATTACGTTCATTGGAAGAAATAAGGTGAAATGTGTGTCTGGGCCATAAAATGATGCCCATGGATCATGCCCTCATATGCACACAAATTCAAAAGCGTAGATAGAGCGCGTAGATCCAGTGTCTAGACGAATTGTAAACGTGTGTAAACACGCGCATGTACGAAGGCACAAGCACCGCTTTGTGCAATTTTCGCGTTTGTGTGCATTCGTGGTAATTTTTCAGTTAGGAATACAAATGTTGATACGTTCGTATAATTCTTTGTCCCTATAGCTGAAAGCAACCAATGAAAAGCTTTCATTAGTGTATGACAGAAGGCCTTTGTCGCAAATAAACTGTGCACGTATTTAATTGTTTTAAGGATGCGATAAAATAATTCTACATAAACGTGTAGACAAATTTATATAAAAATAACAAATACTCACTAGAAAATTTTTATTCTAATTATTTTTCAAAGATGAAAATTCCATTCTGTTAGTTCTTTAGGTCTATATCATAAAAACTACGAAACAGAAGAATTCTGTTAAGGTAATAGTGTTATATATACAAAGTGCGCATACTGTAGGCAACCATAAATAATAAATTTCGCTTATTCATACAATTTCAAGTGTGTTGAATTCGTGGTTTGTAATGGGTGCGCAATGTGTTATTTCTGAATATAGAACTTTTCACAATTGTAGAAATAGACCTGCGTGGAATGCATTCATTAAGTTATATTTTTGGAGTTAATCGACGTGTATGCAGCTATAATTTAATAAAGACACCTGATGTTGTAATAAAATAACTTATAACATTGATAAACATATTTTAAACAGAGCTGTATGTTTTAAATAAATTAGTTCTTTGGTAAGAACTATATTTTAACGTGGAATGTTGGATTAATTGACGGAAGTATCAGAAGTAATGTAACAACCGACCCTAAATAAAACCTCAGTTTGGGGCTTTATTGAGGTTTGCAGATATTTCCGATTACCTTTATTTCGGCATCGATGCTCGGTCTTGGTATTTATTTTAACTTATATACAAACTTATTGGATGTCGAGACCTGGTTTTCTTCAAAAAAACAACTTAGATTAATGATAAATGAATAATCAAAAGCCGGAGTGTTATTGCAGTCCGTGCACAATCATAACGAATAATTTCATAAAATCGTTTCCAAACGTCACCCACGGTTTACAGCATATTTGAAACTTAACTTGCTTATTTATTGATTATTTATTATTATCTTCGATGTAATTGAGTATTGTGACTTCGACTTCTGGCTTACATGTTTTTACAGTTTTCAATATGATTTTAACCACGTTTGACGTTTCGAAACGTGTTGTTTAGAAAACATTTAGCATGCTTACTTGCGATCAACAGCATCGTGAATGATCTTGCTTTTCATTTATCCTTACTTTAAGCTCCACGTTTTTGGTAATAGTATACGTATACATACTTTGTAAATATTGTTTATGTGAACGACTGGCCGTGTTTTTAACACATCACACACCTCTATATTGGTATGAGACAAAAGGCATTCACGTTTGTGTAGTGCGTGTTTGGTCGTCGGCGATTTTAGTGTCATTCTTTTTTCCATTATTCTATTTTGTTTATTGAACTTACTCCTTAATGCTTAACCATTGTTGTTGCAACCAGATTTGCAATAATATATTTTATTCCTAAGAAAATCAAAGCCAGTGTATGAAAGATAAATTGGAAATGTACCTGGCAATTATAATGAAAACATTTATCTCAAAATTATGTTAAATATATCTATTAGTACTCACGTTCTGTTGGAACATTTTCGCGTGCAGTGTTAATTAGTGATGTGAATATACTAGGGCGGAAAAATTGATAGCACTCGTAGGTCGGTAAAATATTTGATCCATTAAATATCCAGATACCCTTATTTTTGGCTTGTATTGATGGGTTCCCATTTGTCCCCTCATTTTGAAGTCCTCCATCAGCTGCTTGTCTGAAATGACGTTGGAACCAGATTTTCCGAATTTTGGAAAATCTGGTTCCATGGGCAGGATTACTTTTAATAAAACCGACTGTATTGTTTAATTAATTAAATCAAGTTAGCGATCTTGATATATACATAATATGTATATATATATATATATATATATATATATATATATATATATATATCAGTATGAACTAATCATTCTATAATGTATTAAATGTAATTCTTCCAGTAGACCAGTTTCGTTAATATTGGGTACTTCAAGTACTGGCCAAAAATTTGCTGTGGATAAGATTCTAACCATGACAGGTTTGGCTCGTAATCTATATTTCTATCCATTACACTCATTTGCAAATCAATTTCAATTATACACCAACTTAAGTTTTTTTGTAATCTTTTTCCTTAGGTGTCGTCAAGATAGGAATATTTTAGTCATAAATTTCAGACTACTCATTTCCAATTTCTCAGAAAAGAATATAAAACATTCTACCTGATGAAGTGGTAATGAATTGTAGATTTATAAAATTAAACAATCAGTGATTGCACGAGTGGGGAAAAAATTATTTATACCATGTTAAAGAACATTTTTTAATAATTTAAGCACTGCACAAATCAGGAAATACAATTTATCCAGTGGATCACTTTCGTCTATATTTGGAAACTCTGCAGGTTCTGGCCAGAATTTTGCCCCAGTGAGGATTCAAACCGCGTCACATTTGCTATTCTATACACTGAGCCATTTTACTACACACTTAAAAATTTCAATCATAAAATAATATTCTCTTTTAGCATTTTCTTCTGGTGGAGCCGACGTCATATCTCTTTGAACCCAAAGTTCCAACATTCCACATTCATACTGTCATCATAGTACAGGCACTACACTACCTGGAAAAGTTTTATTGAACTGCAGATTTACATAATTACGCAATCATTGATCGCAAGTGGTGGTGATATATATATATATATATATATATATATATATATATATATATATATATATATATATATTTATATATATATATATATCTGCCTTTGTTTTGCGCACTTAGACTATTTCATGTACGTTAGGTCATGTGGTGTGTAATAACTTTCATTACAGCATAATTGTGAAAAGGCAACGAAATGCATAATTGAAGACTGCGCTTCGCACTGGTGTTTACGTATTTTGTAGCTAATACCCTTTGAATGTTTTAGGAGTGCCAGCTTCATATGTTAAATCTCCTTGATTTGCGCTCGCGGGTTTTCGCTTTGAAATATCAGTTTCGCAAAGATCCGATTGATCCCCATTTCCAAGTAAGCATCTGTTTTGTTTTCGATCAGGCTGGGTGCGTATTCGTCCCTTTCTTCCGAAGGCTTCAACATCGTTCATACTAACCACTGGAAATGATGCGACGTAAACGAAGATTAGATCGCACCTCATTTCCAGTGGTGAGTATGAACGATGTTGACGCCTCCTAAAGCAAGGGACGAATACGCACCCAGCTTGATCGAATGTAAAACAGATGCGTTCTTTGAAATGGGAATCAATCGGATCTTTGCGAAACTGATAATTCAAAGCGACAACTCGTGAACGCAAACCGCGGAGATTCAAAATATATTTTTGTAGCTGAATTAATTTTGATAACTCGCATAGCTAAACTTTCTCTACCTTGTGTGAAGGACAATGTTCGACATCAATCTGCATCTAATGTTATCTGAACTTCTAATTGATCCTGTGGGCAATCACATGTAGGCAGATGCAGTAGAAGTTTGAGTTCACGCTTCAATGAGCACATACCCACCATACTGTGGCATAGTAAGAATAGTGTTGCATGTACGTTCATAACTAAACCTGTTATGTCCTGCAAAAATTGCGTTATGCCAACAAAGTGCTATTCAATTTTAATAAAAGCTAGTTGTATTAGTATGCTTCCTCATTTGGTAGCTATTTCAATAAATCGACGCTGTCCGGAAATGTACAAACAAAAAAATTGTTCGTGCACTGCAACTTCCTTGTGCCTAGATACGTTTCAATTCTGTTTAAACATCTCGGACTGATATATATATATATATATATATATATATATATATATATATATATATATATATATATTGTATATTTTTTACACGGACAATATTTCTAATTTGCGAAATTAATTTTTGGTGTATTTTGTATCTCTAGTAAATCAATTAAAGAGGTGAAACAAAAGCATAACTCTGTCATTTCAAATTTGATTTCGAAATTCATATCGGGTAATAACTTATTTGTTTATTTGAAGAACAAATATCCTACAATCATTGTCGTCAAATGTGATAAAATTTTGTACTTTTACCCAAAATAAATACGCAGATAAACATTGAGGTCCATTAAAGGGTAGCTTAGAGAGTGGGTATCCGACACTGCAATTTTTTAGCCTAAAGTTTAACAATATACTATGGCAAAAAGTTTTGCCATTGATTCCTTCAATTCTTTGAATTCTAATGCAAGAATTCACGATTAAATTTAAATCAGCTTTTATCCAACTTGGACCATTGTTTGTTTTATTGAATAAGTTTTTTTTTGTTCCCATGCAAAACCTTTCAAAATTTTACCGTACATTTTCCTTAACCTTATTAATTGCAAACAGCCAATCCAATAAGGTATAATTTTGTGTAATCTAGTCGTACTAATTATGATATAATGAAGCCCAGGCAACACGCTAAAATCCTTTTATCTTGTACTTGAAATAAGCCAGTTAAACAAATGTAGTAAAATGCACATCACAGTGCCAAATAGATCGATTTTGAACAAAAGTTCTGTTGTGATAGAATAATTGCCAGCTCTGCCGATCACGAAATTGGGAATATTGAAAAGAAATTTAAGCGAATGTGGCATAATTTTTCGAAGTACTTTATAAAGATTTGTTTTTCTGTTTCAGGATAAATACCCAAAGGTGACAGAATCCGAACAACGTTTTCTTAACTCTGGTGGATTTATCGGACCAGCTGGAGTATTATTAAAGATTACAACTCATAAAGAAATCAAAGATGATGGTGATGACCAACAATACTATACAGATATATTTCTCGATGATACAATGAGAGTAAGGACAATATGTTTTCTCTGCTAATTTGACGCTATTCCATAATATTTAATTTATGTAAAATTTTACCTTTGCTATTGAGAACCCGAAGCTATGCCTATTACACATGATTACTTTTGATAAAAGAAAATTTATCTTAAGTAATTACAGCATCTCAATATTTTTTAGGTAAATAGTAAACTTCGCAGCTGGCAAATTTATCTTTGTTTAGAATTTTAAATAAATTGATGCATACATAAATTCATACAAACATACATACACACATACTTTTATAATTTCATATATGCATCCATACCTGCATACTGAACATATACACACACATACATATATAATACATAAATCCATACATTCAAAAATAAATAAAAACGTAAGTACGTTAATTATTATGTACATCATTAGAGCTTATATGCAAACTTGCTTACATATATACAGGTATACCAACACACGTAAACCCCGTAAATACATGCATACATGCATAGGCAAATACATATATATCTACAAATATATCTACACACATGTATATATACTAACACACATGCAAACATACATACATAAATGCAAACATCATTATCCGATTATATAAAAGCATTGTTATATGCACATATGTATACGAACATACGGACATGCATGCAGGTATACGTACATGCATAAATACACACATAGGCATCCACATGCAAATATACGTATACATATACATTTCTACATACATGCATACATATATACAAAAATACATTCGTGCATGCATGCATGCATATATATATATATATATACATACGTAAATGAATTCATACATACATACATACATACATACATACATACATACATACATACATACATACATACATACATACATACATACATACATACATACATACATACATACATACATACATACATACATACATACATACATACATACATACATACATACATACATACATACATACATACATACATACATACATACATACATACATACATACATACATACATACATACATACATACATACATACATACATACATACATACATACATACATACATACATACATACATACATACATACATACATACATACATACATACATACATACATACATACATACATACATACATACATACATACATACATACATACATACATACATACATACATACATACATACATACATACATACATACATACATACATACATACATACATACATACATACATACATACATACATACATACATACATACATACATACATACATACATACATACATACATACATACATACATACATACATACATACATACATACATACATACATACATACATACATACATACATACATACATACATACATACATACATACATACATACATACATACATACATACATACATACATACATACATACATACATACATACATACATACATACATACATACATACATACATACATACATACATACATACATACATACATACATACATACAT
>JAQBSW010014246.1:0-12052 GCA_029291075.1 Eudiplozoon nipponicum
CTACTTATCACCTAGCCATCGTCCACATCGACATAGTTCATCTGACAAAGGTTCAAGGTTTCAGCTACCTTCTAACTATGATCGATAGATTTACACGGTGGCCTGCGGCATTACCTCTTGGCACCATTTCTGCAGACGACAGTAACTAACGGTTTTATCTCTGCATGGATATCCAATTATGGTGTTCCCAATGAGGCCATCACGGACAGAGGCACTTGCATCTCATCTGATCGTTTCAAAACCACCTTGCGGTACATGGGATGCATCTTACGCCAGACGACTGCCTACCATCCCCAAGCTAATGGTATGGTAGAGAGACTGCATAGGGAACTCAAAGCTGCTTTAGCCTCCTCGTCCATTAATGGCAACTGGGTCGATGCACTACCTTTAGTTCTGCTTGCCATGCGTTCCCGTACTCGTGAGTCCATTAAAACGTCTGCGTCACAACTCTTGTATGGCATGGATCTACGCCTGCCTAGTCAGCTCCCACGTCTACTACCGGCACAAGATGACCCACAAGACGAAGCTACCCGCCTTCGACTTCATTTCGGTAACATGTCCGAACAGCAGCCGAGACACACGCCTCGTCCAGTCTTCGTTCACCCACAGCTCCACAGCTGCCAGAGAGTACTCGTTCGCAACGACATGCTGTTGCACCACTACAACCAAAGTATCGCGGTCCTTATCCGATTTTGCTCAGACAGCCAAAATACTTCATTATTATGCAAGGCGCTACAGCGACATCAGTAAGCATAGACAGGTTGAAACCGTTTATCGTGTAACACGCGGCTCCGCGTTACAACCCAACGACGTTCGATCTGCACAAATACAGTGCTCTTTAAGGTCAAATAATCTAACTCTGTTCTTATACAATATTTCTCTTAACTGTGATTTTAGAAACAATCTCTGCTAGTTTCAAGCAGTTTTAATTGAGATTTCTTGAACTGCAATTTTATTTGTAATTAATAGGGTTTTTATGAAATAGACAGAACCGCGCGCGATACGGATGAAACACGCGGTGGACTATTGTGTCACAGTGGATTTATCTCGCTTAGTTGGATTATTCGTTATTCATGCAAAGGATTTACTGTTCACATTTAATAATGCTTATCCGAACTTCAGAGAATAATGGATTAATATAATGACATGAATTAAAACCAAAGAAAGCAGTGGACTAAATGTTCGTGAGTTTTTGTCATTGAAGTCTTTATACAGATTACACAAAACATTTTTCTTGATAAACATATAATCATTTTACTATGTTCATATCATCATGTATTTTCAATCGTTTGACGATATTCATTTCAATTCAGACATTTGTGTAAGAATAACTGCTTGTGTGCAAAACATTTTTCTTTATAAACATAAATCATCTTAACTTTTGCCGTCTAGAAGACGGACGATTTAGTTTAACTGTGAATGGTGTTTAAGACCTACTTTTGCATTAAAATCTGTTTTTGTTGCCGACCAACACATGGTCAATTTGGACTAACTGTGAATTATATCTCTATTTGCAACATTGTGTATAATATACGTATGACCAGATGTTTTTGCGTTCTCACATCAACCATCCGGAAAAGATCAGAGACTGATTATGTACTCGGGTAGTAATAATAGCCACCATGGATATGTAGGACGGGTACAGAATCACGAACTAGATAGCTACCCCGCAAAAATACGCCTACATTATGGTGCCCCGGTTCGTCGAACTCACAGCCAGCAAAGAATTAATAAACATCTAGATTTTGAGAAATTCAAGCACTTTGGATGACTACTACAAAGAAAAGTAAGCTCTAAGACACATAACACAGAAAAACACCCTCTCGGGATTACAATGCTCGAAGACAGCTGCACGGTGACGGGTGAGGACGATGTTACACTGCCATCTATTCTCGACAACACTCATACGCATAAGATGAGGTCCAGTTCAGGAAATGCAGGAAGCCCGATGGTGAGCCCAGCAACAGGCCGCACCAACACATGGACACAGTATAAAATATGTCAATTTGATCCAGAATACCTTGACGCGTGGGTCGACGATGTTACTTTATTGGCCAAGGTGACCAAAATAACAGACGAGGGCTCAATATTTTTGAGGGCTTGGGAGACGATCCCAATGTCTTTCAGACGCGGACTCAAAAATATACTGCATCAATACACTGAGGGCACATGTGCGCAGCCATGGCAGAGCCTGCAACGCGCCGTCAAGCAGCGTTTGACACCAGATCGAGAAGACAGGCTTACAGAATTAATGAGCCAGATGTCCCTAGGTAGCCGCACGCCTTCTGAGCTATATAGGCAGATGGAGAACAAAGCCTTAGAATTCAACCCGCCTAATGAAATAGTAATGCGACAGTTCATACAGAATTTCCCGCCGGCACTGCAAGAGATGGCCACGTTCCTGCGCGAATCCCTCGAAGTACAAGACGACGTTCTGCCGGCACGTCTAGACAAGTGGTGGAAGAAACACCACTACAGCTCACCTGCCCAAAAGAGAGAACACATCACCTCAAGACTGTTCGAATCACAATCCACCGCATCATCAGCCGGAACAAATGTCACGAATGAACGCCTCATCAGCCTGCTCGAGAACCTCACCGTCAAGCCAAATTTGGCCTCAGTCGATGCCGTCCATAATAGACGCGACCAGAGCAGGCGTGACCAGCGTCGACCACCGTCCCGGAATAGCGCCAGGAGGTCGACGTCGAGAGACCTGGCCACAGTGCCACAGTTACCAGCGGAGTGGTGTCCGAATCACCGCAGCTATGGCCACTCCACACGTTACTGCCTCGGAAACGGCTGCGCATTCCCGCGCACAGACGCGACGTCCAAGTGGGCGCGGTCACCCTCAACAACTCAGGAGGATCCGCCCATGGAATGTTCGGAAAACTGCTGGGGTCCGCCTCCTCTGCGGCAGTCGAGGCTGAGCACCCCAAGATTGCTGGGGTTGCGATCTACCCACAATCTCAATAGCCTGCTTTGTATAACGCGTAATTGATATTTTTTTAACACTAACATTACGTATCAAAATTTTTTTTAACCTTACGTTATGTTTCGCGTTTATCTCACGTGGCATAACCAGCTGTTCTTAGCTAACAATAGTGTAGCATTTTTGAACAGTTCCTTGGTATTATGCCATCTCTGAGGCAATGTTCGTGTACATATTTTTATGCAGCTACCCTTGAATTTAATGTATATATTTTTACATTATAATGTATTTCTCACACATGACATCACACTGCCTATCTTAGTATGACCAGCTACTTGGAGCTAACGCTTTCGTGTAGCAACACTAAGTAGTTTTCAGCTTCATATTATGGTACAGGCCACTTTCATTGCATATCTCAACTTCATCAATTGCACAAAGACTACTCTACAAATATCATGACCACAACGTCGAGCAAACACTCTAGCTCCTTTGGTCGTATACAAACGCTTTGACGACGATCCAGCCTGCCTATGTTTTAACTTAAACCTGGCAAAAATTTAATTTAATTTACGCAATATGTCGGCAATTAATTTGTGTCGTTACAACACTTTCCTCTCTGAAAAAAAGGGGAAAAAATTCCTCTCTGCGAGGCTAGATAAGAAATGTATGACAGAGTTCGAACAGAATTAAGCAAAAATATGATGTACCATAAATGCTGGGCTTAAATATGCTTTTTGGTTGCTTCAACAATGATATGATGCCAGGTAACCACTAGGAATTGCTACACAAATTGTTAGCTCTAGTGGTCGGTCATACCGCGTGAGGCAAAATAGAGCAGTGTAAGATTTGGGAGCCGCAGCGTGAAGATTTCGAGGTAAATCGCCTCTAAATTTGCCAGGTTTAAGTTAAAACCTAAGCAGGTTGGATCGTCGTCAATGCGTTTGTATACGACCAAAGGAGCTAGAGTGAGTGCTCGACGTTGTGGTCATGACATTTGTAGAGTGGTCTTTGTGCAATTGATGAAGTTGGGATATGCATTGAAAGTGGCCTGCACCATGATATGAAGCTGATAACTACTTAGTGTTGCTACACGAAAGCGTTAGCTCCAAGTAGCTGGTCATACCAAAATAGGCAGTGTGATGTCATGTGTGAGAAATAAATTATAATGTAAAATATATGCATTAAAATCAAAGGTAACTTCAAAAAAATATGTACACGAACATTGCATCAGAGATGGCATAATACGAAAGAACTTTTCAAAAATGCTACATAATTGTTAGCTAAGAACAGCTGGTTATGTCACGTGAGACAAATGCGAAAAATAACGTAAGGTTAAAAAAATTTTGATACGTAATGTTAATGTTTAAAAAATATCAATTACGCGTTATACAAAGCAGGCTATTGAGATCGTGGGCAGACGGAGCCTGAGACGTGTGTAGAAGGTTGCACGCTCTCAGGATCAGGTGGTTCGATAAGCGGTTTCAACCTGTCTATGCTTACTGATGTCGGTGTAGCGCCTTGCATAATAATGAATTATTTTGGTTGTCTGAGCAAAATCGGATAAGGACAGTGATACTTAGGTTGTAGTGGTGCAACAGCGTTGTCGTTGCGAACGAGTACTCTCTTGCAGCTGTGGAGCTGTGGGTGAAATAAGACCGGACGAGGCGTATGTCTCGGCTGCTGATCAGACATTTTCCAGAAATGAAGTCGAATGCGGGTAGCTTCGTCTTGTGGGTCATCTTGTGCCGGTAGTAAACGTGGGAGCTGACTAGGCAGGCGTAGATCCATGCCATACAAGAGTTGTGACGCAGACGTTTTAATGGATTCACGAGTACGGGAACGCATGGCAAGCAGAACTAAAGGTAGTGCATCGACACAGTTGCCATTAATGGACGAGGATGCTAAAGCAGCTTTGAGTTCCCTATGCATTTTCTCTACCATACCATTAGCTTGGGGATGGTAGGCAGTCGTCTGGCGTAAGATGCATCCCATGTACCGCAAGGTGAATTTGAAACGATCAGATGAGAAGCAAGTGCCTCTGTCCGTGATGACCTCATTGGGAACACCGTAATTGGATATCCATGCAGAGATAAAACCGTTAGTTACTTCGTCTGCAGAAATGGTGCCAAGAGGTAATGCCGCAGGCCACCGTGTAAATCTATCGATCATAGTTAGAAGTTAGCTGAAACCTTGAACCTTTGTCAGATGAACTATGTCGATGTGGACGATGGCTAGGCGAGAAGTAGTTCGAAATTGTTGCAACTTAGAACGAGTGTGTCGTGTGATCTTATTTTTCTGACAAATAGCACACCCGGAGACCCATCGTTTAACATTCTGCCTACGTCTGTGACCCCAGAAACGATCTGTAAGAAGTCGGACAGTCGCTTGGCTTCCTGGGTGAGAAATTGAGTGAATTGAATTGAAAACTTTTCTCTGAAGGCTGGTCGGCAGAACTGGCTTGTTGGGCTGCGTACCCGTGAAGTAAACAATTGGTAAGCCTTCCCAAAGACGGCATATGAACTTGGTTGGGTGACGGGCTATTGATCTTTGAATGTGAATGTCACCGCGTTGTTCCGTTCGCATGAGGGTTGGCGTTAGTGCAGGTTCACTGAGTGCCACGGAGTTGACAGTGAATGGTGACGGCGGAGGTTGTTGTAGAGAGACGTCTGGCCTGGAAAGGGCATCTGCAATGAACTTCTGTTTGCCATTGAAGTGAAAGACGTCAAATTGCCATTCGCTTAGACGTGAAAGCTGTCTTTCTACTCTGGCAAGGTACTTGGCGATATATAAAGTTGCGTTTCGAAGTGCGCTAACTAATAGTGCATAATCTGTGAAAAAACAAATCTGCCACTGCCCATGATGCTGATAAAATGGCACACTGCGACGTGGATTGCGAGAAGTTCTCGACCGAAAGTGTCGTACCTCGTTTCTACTGGTTGGAGAGTACGCGAGTAGAAACTGATAGGCTTCCGAACTCCGTCGATCTCTTGTTCCAAAGTGGCTCCAATAGCGAATTCAGAAGCATCTGTCGTGATTAGAAATGGCTTTTCAAAATCTGGATGTGTTAGCATTGTGGCATTTGCTAACGAGTTGATGGCAAGTCGAAGTAATTCCTCGTCTTCGGATGACCAAGCAATGATGGAATTCTTGCTAAGTCCTTTTCGGTCCGCAGGTGCCTGCACAAAGGATAAAGTTGTTTTGAAAGGCCCGGAAGGAACTTGCGATAATAGCTTAGTACTCCCAGGATTTTCTGCAAATCGCTCAAAGTCCTTGGTGACTTGATATTCTTGATTGAATTCGTGTTTGACGGCATTGGTTGAATACCTTGGGCCGTGATACGATGCCCTAAGAAGTCGACGGATGAAGTTGCAATCTGCGTCTTGTCACAGTTGATCTTGAGTCCGTGGTAGGATAAGCGTGAGAGGACATTTCGTAGATGTTTCGCATGAGATTCTAGATCTGGACTGAATATCATAATGTCATCGAGATATGACATACAATAAGCAGAGTCGTCGCGAAGTATGTTGTCCATGAATCTTTGAAATGTCTGAGTAGCACACTTAAGTCCAAAAGGCATGTAAAGATATTCGAAAAGGCCAAATGGAGTGATGACTGAATTTTTCTCGATATCCTCTGGTGCTACCGGGATAAGATGGTAGGCTTGCCTGAGGTCAATTATTGAGCAGAAATTGCTGCCGTTGAGTTTTTCAAGTAAAGTATTAATATGTGGAATAAGGTATGCATCAGATTTTGTCACTGAATTTAGCTAACGGTAGTCTCCGCAGACTCTGTACGATCCGTTTGATTTAGAGACCAAGTGCAGTGGTGACGCCCATGAACTTTTCGATGGTCTGATGATTCCCTCTTCCAAAAGCCCTTAGAATTCTTTTTGGGCAGCATTTAGCTTAACAGGGGCCAGTGGTCGCTTCTTGAGTGCAATAGGTTGTCCTTCTGTGACGATATGGTGCATCGTATTGGAGACTCGTAGCTCCGACTTGTTAAGATCGAAAAGCGACTTGTATTTTTGAAGAGCTGCTGATATCTCTGCTGAATGATGCACTGGGGTTGGCTGAATGAACTGTAACTCAAAAAGCTCGGAGGCAAGTGTCCAAAAATGTTGTTTGAGTCTGATGGAGGGGTCGATGATCTATTGATTGGCAAGATCAACAATGAGCCGAAATTTTAGAAGGAAATCAAGGCCTATTATATTATGTGAGACCTTGACAATGATGAAGTTGTGGGAAAATTCACGTCATAGATCTATGTTGAGTGTGCGGTACCGGCAGCCATATGTTGGTATGGGCTCGCCTGTAGCTGTTGCGAGAAGAACGCCTAGTGACATCTCGGCCATTGAATCACCTTTGAGAACTGAGACTGCCGCACCTGTGTCTACGATGAACTCTTCGCCAGTTTTAAAATCAAGAAGGTGCAGAAGTTCGTTGGGCTGTTTGGCCGGGTCATGCAAACAAGTAGGCTGGTGATTGCGGCCGGCGTTGTCCATTTGGTTCTCTATGTGAAAAATTCGGCGTGGACGAAAAGAGTCGACAGGGATGTCGGATTGTAGTTGGCTTCTTCCCTGTAGCGCCGTTGATGCCGTTGATGTGCAGGAAGTACGGTCTTCTACTTCCTGCGCTAGACGTTTCCCGATACTGATGCACCCTTGTGCCTGCGGTCTGTTGTCCTTTCCGTCAGCTGTGGAAATTGGCACTCATTCGGAAATTCTTCGGAACAACAAAGACAGACTTGGCATGAATAAAAAAACTTCTGGTGATTATAACACCAGTTCTTTGGGGCATATTTATTAAAGGATTGCGGAGATCTCGATCACCGCCTACCGTTATAATTGGGCTTAGGAATGAATTTGGGTAGAGCATTCACTTGATTTAGCTCGGATTTGGTAATGGCCAATCCTTCTAGAACTTTAGCCATGTTCGCCACTGTCCTCTCTAAAGAGGAGAGTCTATCATCTTGCGGGGGTGAAGAAAAGGATGATGGATTCACTTTGGGTTCCAAAACCCTATATTCTGCCTCACATCTCTCAGATAAGTCATCTATAGAGAGAGTGTTGGGGAGCTGTCTGGCAAAGAGTTTTAATGTTTGGGGAAGATTGTTAATAAAACAACCTTAGCCTCATGGTCCGAAATGTTGATTTTATACTAACGTTTCCGTAATTCCCTCAGTATTTCTATGGGGCCAAGATTTGGCATATCTAACTGCGCATATGTGTTTATTATCTGCTCAGTTTCCGTGGGTCCAAGCAAGGATTCTACCTCGTTTTGTAGGCCCAAAATGGGATTAGGCAGCTTCCTAATGGCCTCAAGCTTAGGATAAATCCGTCGCTGCAATTCAGAAGGTTGTTTAGCGAAAATCTTCGACAGTTTTTTATGACTGCCATAATCAGGAAACGGGGAGAAAGCGGAGTCTACGCGCATAAAGAATAGCTCACTATCTCCATCCCAAACAGGAACATCAATATCTAAAATTGGACCTGATATTCTAACAATCTTACGGAATCTTAAAAGCATAAATTTATAAGCAATATGAAAATGTATAAATATACTTTAACGAAACGCTTACCCACAAACAGCTTCCACAGTTGAATGAGCGCAGAACAAAAACACGTCACAGTAACTGCTTCCAAAAATTGAAATTATCCGCAATTGAGCCTGTCGAGTACGTACGGTACCGTTTCGTACGGAGAAAAGATGAACAGAGGCCCCTTTGGCCTTTGATGCCAATGTATTATTATTATATCCCCCAAAAAAATTCAACACAAATCCACGAATATACACCCAACAAAATTCCTAGAAGACCACGGTTAGGGTAGAAAAACGCAAATGTTAATCTATTTTATCCCAAATAAATGAAAAAGGAAGTCAATTTTATTTATACCAAAAAAAATCAGAACAATAATCAATATCCTGGCGCGGTCGCCAATTTTGTAAACGCCCTGGCTTCAAGTAAATGCCGTACGACATTACAAAATCGGTTAAGGTTTTCTGAATATAGATATTTTTATGATAGGGGGCCCTTAACAGGACCTGGTCGTGCGTTCTCCTGAATTATTCAGAGTGTGAGGATGTCCTAGAGCCTTGGGTTGATTCTGGCTGTGGTTCCTTCTGTTGTTTCGTTGTAATCACGATGTGGAAAACTTCGTTGAAGTTCTGCATTAATTGGCTCGTCTCGCTGGTTGTACCGCAACAAGATGAGCCACGGATGTTGCCAATTTTTGATGAAACAAATAAAATCACCAGCGTCAGTATTGACAGCCGACAGAACGCACACGCGTAACGCGAAGCAGAATGCAAATGCGACAACTGACTTGCATGGTAAATTACCGTGCTTAAATACCATGCCATAGTAATATATGTCTACTTGCACACTTCATTGGTTAACGCGATTGTATATATATATATATATATATATATATATATATATATATATATATATATATATATATATATATGTAAGAACAAAACAACGTACTCCATGGAATAACATTTATTAATAAATCTTATTTCTACCAGTATCTACAGCCATTGTTCTGGATTCGTTAGTATATTCGTTCATCCAATCCCACTGTACATGTGTTGTAACCAATCTCCTCTTCGTTATGCTAGCCTTTGTTTTGCGCAATTTAGACCACTACTTTTGCGCAATTTAGACCACTCCTTTTGCGTAACGTCATTTGGTGTGTCATCGCTTTCATTGTAATTGCGTCCGTAATTGATGTATGTGTCGTATTTTGCGAAGCGTTGGCTATTTTTAAAGGCATGTCAGTTATGTCTTTGTTCCAGTCCAATTTAATTTCTTTTTGAATTATTTTCTGCACGTTTAAGCAGGGCTTCAGCTTATTAATTGCAATAGCTTCAAAAGCCAGAAGCATTTTCTCTGTTTTTGCCTTGTAGAGAACTGAAAAATTGTTACTACTAACAGCATGACCTGTGAGTAGTACATGTTCGCAAATTGCTGATTTTTGTGCAGGAGCTGCACCCCTCTTTAATAGTTTTTGAGGGAGATGCTGATTTATTCTAGTTTCGAGCCTCTTTTTTGATCTGCCGATGTACTGAGCGTTGCAGGTACATTGAAATTTGTATACAGACAAAGGTGTTGACGTCACAGAGAGGCTATCTTTTTCATTCGTGCGCATCAGTTTTGTTGTGTTGAACACCACTCTCACCTGTATTGATGGAAACTGTGCTTTAGTCGCTCGAATTACTTTTCGTTTGAAGATTTCCGCTGGAAGATCACCTCCAAAGGGAACACTAAGCGTTACTATCTGGGGAGTTTGATTTTCTTCCAAATTGGCCTCGATTTTGTTGCGTTGCCTCAAGTTGTATTCGATGAACCAGTCCGGATAGCCATTATTTCTCAACGCTTCGCGAAGCAAATTTAGCTCTACTTCAATGTTGTCCGGTGAACAAATCCTGCGTATTCGTGTGCCCAAATTTATTATTAGGTTCCTTTTGTACGCCCTTGGCACACTACTCATATAATGGATATATTGTCCAGTCCAGCTTGATTTCTTGTGAACTGACCTTGAGAGAGTACCTTCTTCATCTCTCGTTATTCCTACATCTAGGAAGGATAAATATCCGTCTTTTTCTTCTTCTATTGTAAACTTGATTGCCTGGTCTACCTTGTTTATGTGATGTAGCAGTGAATTTGTATCTTCATCCTTTTCAACGACCATGAAAGTATCGTCAACGTAGCGCACGTAAAAATGAGCTCCATTGATAAATGGTTTTAAACCAGTTGTTTCTAAATGGTGCATGTATATGTCTGCCAATACTGGTCCAAGAGGACTACCCATACCTATGCCGTCAATTTGTCTGTAGAAGACTCCTTGGAATACGAATTGTACGTTGGATGTGCATAATAGAAGTAGTTCTCTCATGTCGTCCACTTCTATCAGTGTTTCCGCTCCTGATGATCGTATATATTCACATAGGATATTTATAGTTTTATTTACTGGAATGCTAGTAAAGAGTGACTTTATATCGAGGGACACCATTTTCCTCTCTTTCAAATTTAGGTCGCGAATTTTTTCTACAAATTGAAAGCTATCCTGTACAACGTGGTCTATTCTTCCTTTCATGATAGGTTTTATAATCCGGCATAATAGTCTGGCTGCCCTGTGCTGTGGGGAATTTATCATAGATAAAATGGGCCTGAAAGGCGGAAGTCTTTCATTGTTGGTCATTTTGTGAACCTTGGGCAACCCATATAATATCGGTTGCGTTGAACCTACGGGCTTGGCATGTTTGCATTCTGTAATAAAAGCATTTTTGTGCTCTATGTCGATTTCTTGTTTAGCCTCGACCTTCGAAATAATTCGGTTTAGAATCTTCGTTATGGAATTTTCTAATTTTGCCGTAGTGTCGTGTTGTACCTCTTTGCGTTTAAATTTGGATTTGTCATTCAGAATTTGTAACATCGCCTGATTATAGTCCGTATAGTTCATTAACAATACGCCTGTCCCTTTGGAGGTGATCTTCCAGCGGAAATCTTCAAACGAAAAGTAATTCGAGCGACTAAAGCGCAGTTTCTATCAATACAGGTGAGAGTGGTGTTCAACACAAAACTGATGCGCACGAATGAAAAAGATAGCCTCTCTGTGACGTCAACACCTTTGTCTGTATACAAATTTCAATGTACCTGCAACGCTCAGTACATCGGCAGATCAAAAAAGAGGCTCGAAACTAGAATAAATCAGCATCTCCCTCAAAAACTATTAAAGAGGGGTGCAGCTCCTGCACAAAAATCAGCAATTTGCGAACATGTACTACTCACAGGTCATGCTGTTAGTAGTAACAATTTTTCAGTTCTCTACAAGGCAAAAACAGAGAAAATGCTTCTGGCTTTTGAAGCTATTGCAATTAATAAGCTGAAGCCCTGCTTAAACGTGCAGAAAATAATTCAAAAAGAAATTAAATTGGACTGGAACAAAGACATAACTGACATGCCTTTAAAAATAGCCAACGCTTCGCAAAATACGACACATACATCAATTACGGACGCAATTACAATGAAAGCGATGACACACCAAATGACGTTACGCAAAAGGAGTGGTCTAAATTGCGCAAAAGTAGTGGTCTAAATTGCGCAAAACAAAGGCTAGCA
>JAQBSW010014247.1:0-12049 GCA_029291075.1 Eudiplozoon nipponicum
AGCATAAATTTATATCCATCAGGTTGGTATCATGTACCGACTCGGAAACCATAGTGTTAGTATCCGGTACTCATCGATTTCAAAAAAGGTATCAGTTACTAACACAATAGCCATAGTGTTAGTATCCTTTACAGACTCGGTATATATATTATATAGTGTGAGTTAGCATTGAAGTCGCATTGTCGTTGACTTCAGATTATGTTAGCTTCACTATTACAGGTTTACACATTCGTCTAGGAGATTGTACCGTCCTATTATTCCACATTCTTCTACCAAATATATAGTGGTTAAAGGGCGTAATACCGGCTCCTACTGATGAGTCGCCAGTAAGCACGAAACGAATGTGCATGAGATTGTACTTTCCGTTCATGCTGCCTTTGGTTTATCCTTCTGGTCACAACTGAACTAATTTGTTACTAGGTTCGCAAAACCTAATACATACTTGCATATATATTAGTTCTTCGCAACAAACAGTATTTAACTGTAATATATTGAATTGAATGATGTCATGCTTACCGCGAAATGTGATAACTGATATCGATGAAGGCCAGAGTGTATGGTTTAACTGGAGTAACAGGTGTTCGGAAATTGTTGTAATTCTCAATTTGGGTGAACTTTAGCATAAATTGATATCCATCAGGTTGGTATCACGTACCGACTCGGAAACCATAGTGTTAGTATCCGGTACCTCATCGGTATCAATAATATGGTATCAGTTACTAACACAATAGCCATAGTGTTAGTATCCTTTACAGACTCGGTATATATATTATATAGTGTGAGTTAGCATTGAAGTCGCATTGTCGTTGACTTTAGATGATGTTAGCTTCACTATTGCAGGTTTACACATTCGTCTAGGAGATTGTACCGTCCTATTATTCCACATTCTTCTACCAAATATATAGTGGTTAAAGGGCGTAATACCGGCTCCTACTGATGAGTCGCCAGTAAGCACGAAACGAATGTGCATGAGATTATACTTTCCGTTCATGCTGCCTTTGGTTTATCCTTCTGGTCACAACTGAACTAATTTGTTACTAGGTTCGCAAAACCTAATACATACTTGCATATATATTAGTTCTTCGCAACAAACAGTATTTAACTATTACCTATCATATTAGTACTATGGAAATTGCGACACACCAACGAGAAGCTTTCTAAATCTGATTATGCTAGTCGTGCTTGCATGCTTACCTATTTGGGAGTGATTTAAATAGAACAACTTTGCCAATAGCTATGAAATCTAAATTAATTTTTGTTGTACCATAATTACAATGAGGTTTGCATAGTGCCATTCAAAACTATGCACTGACCAAAACTGTGCTTAGTTACGTCCGTTTGTTTTTTTAACATTTTAGACTGTAATATATATTACAGTTAAATACTTTTTGTTGCGGAGAGCTAATATATATGCAAGTATGTATTAGGTGTTGCGAACCTAGTAACAAATTAGTTCAGTTGTGACCAGATGGATAAACCAAAGGCAGCATGAACGGAAAGTATAATCTCATGCACATTCGTTTCTTGCTTACTGGCGACTCATCAGTAGGAGCCGGTATTACGCCATTTAACCACTATATATTTGGATGAGGAATGTGGGATAATTAAGACGAAACTTGCCTACTGGATGACTTTCCTATGCTAGTCATAAAAAGCTTAGTACAAATTTATATAAAATAAGATTGGTGTTTAGCTTAAGCTAGTAACCTTAAAATAAATAAATTACAGTTGGTCAGTATGCTAATATGACATGCTAATTGACTTTCTTAAACGGTAAAACTATTGATTTTGATCTCATCGCTATGGGTAAATAGAAATTTGCAGGAAATTTAATCTGTGTGTCTTTATCTGGTTGAAAATAAATTGGCAATAGATGCGTACAACTAATCTGCCTACCTGAATTGAATTCTTTAAATCAAGTTTGCGTGCTTGAAGTAAACACCAATCCCATTGTATTTAACCAGTCATCGAACAACATAACAAAACTACCGCCAGCTGCAACGCACTGACGCGTTTCGACCTTCCATGATCATCATCAGAGTACGACGGCAAACTGACTATCGCGGATCAAACCGCATTGAATATATATGGAAATCAAATTTAGATATGCGGCTCTCACCTCTAGCAGTCTTGCATACATTGAACTTGACTGGAAATGCCGGCTGCACAATTTCTATGCAGTCACGAACATTAACTGTTTGCAGCTTTCGCCACATATACATATATAGGCAATACAATTTAAACAATAATTGATTGCGCGGGTGGTGGTAACAATTCTTTAAATCAAGTTTGCGTGCTTGTTCGTGACTGCATAGAAATTGTGCAGCCGGCATTTCCAGTCAAGTTCAATGTATGCAAGACTGCTAGAGGTGAGAGCCGCATATCTAAATTTGATTTCCATATATATTCAATGCGGTTTGATCCTCGATAGTCAGTTTGCCGTCGTACTCTGATGATGATCATGGAAGGTCGAAACGCGTCAGTGCGTTGCAGCTGGCGGTAGTTTTGTTATGTTGTTCGATGACTGGTTAAATACAATGGGATTGGTGTTTACTTCAAGCACGCAAACTTGATTTAAAGAATTGTTACCACCACCCGCGCAATCAATTATTGTTTAAATTGTATTGCCTATATATGTATATGTGGCGAAAGCTGCAAACAGTTAATGTTCGTGACTGCATAGAAATTGTGCAGCCGGCATTTCCAGTCAAGTTCAATGTATGCAAGACTGCTAGAGGTGAGAGCCGCATATCTAAATTTGATTTCCATATATATTCAATGCGGTTTGATCCTCGATAGTCAGTTTGCCGTCGTACTCTGATGATGATCATGGAAGGTCGAAACGCGTCAGTGCGTTGCAGCTGGCGGTAGTTTTGTTATGTTGTTCGATGACTGGTTAAATACAATGGGATTGGTGTTTACTTCAAGCACGCAAACTTGATTTAAAGAATTGTTACCACCACCCGCGCAATCAATTATTGTTTAAATTGTATTGCCTATATATGTATATGTGGCGAAAGCTGCAAACAGTTAATGTTCGTGACTGCATAGAAATTGTGCAGCCGGCATTTCCAGTCAAGTTCAATGTATGCAAGACTGCTAGAGGTGAGAGCCGCATATCTAAATTTGATTTCCATATATATTCAATGCGGTTTGATCCTCGATAGTCAGTTTGCCGTCGTACTCTGATGATGATCATGGAAGGTCGAAACGCGTCAGTGCGTTGCAGCTGGCGGTAGTTTTGTTATGTTGTTCGATGACTGGTTAAATACAATGGGATTGGTGTTTACTTCAAGCACGCAAACTTGATTTAAAGAATTGTTACCACCACCCGCGCAATCAATTATTGTTTAAATTGTATTGCCTATATATGTATATGTGGCGAAAGCTGCAAACAGTTAATGTTCGTGACTGCATAGAAATTGTGCAGCCGGCATTTCCAGTCAAGTTCAATGTATGCAAGACTGCTAGAGGTGAGAGCCGCATATCTAAATTTGATTTCCATATATATTCAATGCGGTTTGATCCTCGATAGTCAGTTTGCCGTCGTACTCTGATGATGATCATGGAAGGTCGAAACGCGTCAGTGCGTTGCAGCTGGCGGTAGTTTTGTTATGTTGTTCGATGACTGGTTAAATACAATGGGATTGGTGTTTACTTCAAGCACGCAAACTTGATTTAAAGAATTGTTACCACCACCCGCGCAATCAATTATTGTTTAAATTGTATTGCCTATATATGTATATGTGGCGAAAGCTGCAAACAGTTAATGTTCGTGACTGCATAGAAATTGTGCAGCCGGCATTTCCAGTCAAGTTCAATGTATGCAAGACTGCTAGAGGTGAGAGCCGCATATCTAAATTTGATTTCCATATATATTCAATGCGGTTTGATCCTCGATAGTCAGTTTGCCGTCGTACTCTGATGATGATCATGGAAGGTCGAAACGCGTCAGTGCGTTGCAGCTGGCGGTAGTTTTGTTATGTTGTTCGATGACTGGTTAAATACAATGGGATTGGTGTTTACTTCAAGCACGCAAACTTGATTTAAAGAATTGTTACCACCACCCGCGCAATCAATTATTGTTTAAATTGTATTGCCTATATATGTATATGTGGCGAAAGCTGCAAACAGTTAATGTTCGTGACTGCATAGAAATTGTGCAGCCGGCATTTCCAGTCAAGTTCAATGTATGCAAGACTGCTAGAGGTGAGAGCCGCATATCTAAATTTGATTTCCATATATATTCAATGCGGTTTGATCCTCGATAGTCAGTTTGCCGTCGTACTCTGATGATGATCATGGAAGGTCGAAACGCGTCAGTGCGTTGCAGCTGGCGGTAGTTTTGTTATGTTGTTCGATGACTGGTTAAATACAATGGGATTGGTGTTTACTTCAAGCACGCAAACTTGATTTAAAGAATTGTTACCACCACCCGCGCAATCAATTATTGTTTAAATTGTATTGCCTATATATGTATATGTGGCGAAAGCTGCAAACAGTTAATGTTCGTGACTGCATAGAAATTGTGCAGCCGGCATTTCCAGTCAAGTTCAATGTATGCAAGACTGCTAGAGGTGAGAGCCGCATATCTAAATTTGATTTCCATATATATTCAATGCGGTTTGATCCTCGATAGTCAGTTTGCCGTCGTACTCTGATGATGATCATGGAAGGTCGAAACGCGTCAGTGCGTTGCAGCTGGCGGTAGTTTTGTTATGTTGTTCGATGACTGGTTAAATACAATGGGATTGGTGTTTACTTCAAGCACGCAAACTTGATTTAAAGAATTGTTACCACCACCCGCGCAATCAATTATTGTTTAAATTGTATTGCCTATATATGTATATGTGGCGAAAGCTGCAAACAGTTAATGTTCGTGACTGCATAGAAATTGTGCAGCCGGCATTTCCAGTCAAGTTCAATGTATGCAAGACTGCTAGAGGTGAGAGCCGCATATCTAAATTTGATTTCCATATATATTCAATGCGGTTTGATCCTCGATAGTCAGTTTGCCGTCGTACTCTGATGATGATCATGGAAGGTCGAAACGCGTCAGTGCGTTGCAGCTGGCGGTAGTTTTGTTATGTTGTTCGATGACTGGTTAAATACAATGGGATTGGTGTTTACTTCAAGCACGCAAACTTGATTTAAAGAATTGTTACCACCACCCGCGCAATCAATTATTGTTTAAATTGTATTGCCTATATATGTATATGTGGCGAAAGCTGCAAACAGTTAATGTTCGTGACTGCATAGAAATTGTGCAGCCGGCATTTCCAGTCAAGTTCAATGTATGCAAGACTGCTAGAGGTGAGAGCCGCATATCTAAATTTGATTTCCATATATATTCAATGCGGTTTGATCCTCGATAGTCAGTTTGCCGTCGTACTCTGATGATGATCATGGAAGGTCGAAACGCGTCAGTGCGTTGCAGCTGGCGGTAGTTTTGTTATGTTGTTCGATGACTGGTTAAATACAATGGGATTGGTGTTTACTTCAAGCACGCAAACTTGATTTAAAGAATTGTTACCACCACCCGCGCAATCAATTATTGTTTAAATTGTATTGCCTATATATGTATATGTGGCGAAAGCTGCAAACAGTTAATGTTCGTGACTGCATAGAAATTGTGCAGCCGGCATTTCCAGTCAAGTTCAATGTATGCAAGACTGCTAGAGGTGAGAGCCGCATATCTAAATTTGATTTCCATATATATTCAATGCGGTTTGATCCTCGATAGTCAGTTTGCCGTCGTACTCTGATGATGATCATGGAAGGTCGAAACGCGTCAGTGCGTTGCAGCTGGCGGTAGTTTTGTTATGTTGTTCGATGACTGGTTAAATACAATGGGATTGGTGTTTACTTCAAGCACGCAAACTTGATTTAAAGAATTGTTACCACCACCCGCGCAATCAATTATTGTTTAAATTGTATTGCCTATATATGTATATGTGGCGAAAGCTGCAAACAGTTAATGTTCGTGACTGCATAGAAATTGTGCAGCCGGCATTTCCAGTCAAGTTCAATGTATGCAAGACTGCTAGAGGTGAGAGCCGCATATCTAAATTTGATTTCCATATATATTCAATGCGGTTTGATCCTCGATAGTCAGTTTGCCGTCGTACTCTGATGATGATCATGGAAGGTCGAAACGCGTCAGTGCGTTGCAGCTGGCGGTAGTTTTGTTATGTTGTTCGATGACTGGTTAAATACAATGGGATTGGTGTTTACTTCAAGCACGCAAACTTGATTTAAAGAATTGTTACCACCACCCGCGCAATCAATTATTGTTTAAATTGTATTGCCTATATATGTATATGTGGCGAAAGCTGCAAACAGTTAATGTTCGTGACTGCATAGAAATTGTGCAGCCGGCATTTCCAGTCAAGTTCAATGTATGCAAGACTGCTAGAGGTGAGAGCCGCATATCTAAATTTGATTTCCATATATATTCAATGCGGTTTGATCCTCGATAGTCAGTTTGCCGTCGTACTCTGATGATGATCATGGAAGGTCGAAACGCGTCAGTGCGTTGCAGCTGGCGGTAGTTTTGTTATGTTGTTCGATGACTGGTTAAATACAATGGGATTGGTGTTTACTTCAAGCACGCAAACTTGATTTAAAGAATTGTTACCACCACCCGCGCAATCAATTATTGTTTAAATTGTATTGCCTATATATGTATATGTGGCGAAAGCTGCAAACAGTTAATGTTCGTGACTGCATAGAAATTGTGCAGCCGGCATTTCCAGTCAAGTTCAATGTATGCAAGACTGCTAGAGGTGAGAGCCGCATATCTAAATTTGATTTCCATATATATTCAATGCGGTTTGATCCTCGATAGTCAGTTTGCCGTCGTACTCTGATGATGATCATGGAAGGTCGAAACGCGTCAGTGCGTTGCAGCTGGCGGTAGTTTTGTTATGTTGTTCGATGACTGGTTAAATACAATGGGATTGGTGTTTACTTCAAGCACGCAAACTTGATTTAAAGAATTGTTACCACCACCCGCGCAATCAATTATTGTTTAAATTGTATTGCCTATATATGTATATGTGGCGAAAGCTGCAAACAGTTAATGTTCGTGACTGCATAGAAATTGTGCAGCCGACATTTCCAGTCAAGTTCAATGTATGCAAGACTGCTAGAGGTGAGAGCCGCATATCTAAATTTGATTTCCATATATATTCAATGCGGTTTGATCCTCGATAGTCAGTTTGCCGTCGTACTCTGATGATGATCATGGAAGGTCGAAACGCGTCAGTGCGTTGCAGCTGGCGGTAGTTTTGTTATGTTGTTCGATGACTGGTTAAATACAATGGGATTGGTGTTTACTTCAAGCACGCAAACTTGATTTAAAGAATTGTTACCACCACCCGCGCAATCAATTATTGTTTAAATTGTATTGCCTATATATGTATATGTGGCGAAAGCTGCAAACAGTTAATGTTCGTGACTGCATAGAAATTGTGCAGCCGGCATTTCCAGTCAAGTTCAATGTATGCAAGACTGCTAGAGGTGAGAGCCGCATATCTAAATTTGATTTCCATATATATTCAATGCGGTTTGATCCTCGATAGTCAGTTTGCCGTCGTACTCTGATGATGATCATGGAAGGTCGAAACGCGTCAGTGCGTTGCAGCTGGCGGTAGTTTTGTTATGTTGTTCGATGACTGGTTAAATACAATGGGATTGGTGTTTACTTCAAGCACGCAAACTTGATTTAAAGAATTGTTACCACCACCCGCGCAATCAATTATTGTTTAAATTGTATTGCCTATATATGTATATGTGGCGAAAGCTGCAAACAGTTAATGTTCGTGACTGCATAGAAATTGTGCAGCCGACATTTCCAGTCAAGTTCAATGTATGCAAGACTGCTAGAGGTGAGAGCCGCATATCTAAATTTGATTTCCATATATATTCAATGCGGTTTGATCCTCGATAGTCAGTTTGCCGTCGTACTCTGATGATGATCATGGAAGGTCGAAACGCGTCAGTGCGTTGCAGCTGGCGGTAGTTTTGTTATGTTGTTCGATGACTGGTTAAATACAATGGGATTGGTGTTTACTTCAAGCACGCAAACTTGATTTAAAGAATTGTTACCACCACCCGCGCAATCAATTATTGTTTAAATTGTATTGCCTATATATGTATATGTGGCGAAAGCTGCAAACAGTTAATGTTCGTGACTGCATAGAAATTGTGCAGCCGGCATTTCCAGTCAAGTTCAATGTATGCAAGACTGCTAGAGGTGAGAGCCGCATATCTAAATTTGATTTCCATATATATTCAATGCGGTTTGATCCTCGATAGTCAGTTTGCCGTCGTACTCTGATGATGATCATGGAAGGTCGAAACGCGTCAGTGCGTTGCAGCTGGCGGTAGTTTTGTTATGTTGTTCGATGACTGGTTAAATACAATGGGATTGGTGTTTACTTCAAGCACGCAAACTTGATTTAAAGAATTGTTACCACCACCCGCGCAATCAATTATTGTTTAAATTGTATTACCTGATTTGAAGTTACATCAGCCATACTGAATAAAAACTCTTATTTATGAATCGATGACAAGTAGAAATCGTAGGAAGGTGTATATCAAACAAGGTTATAAATTCTTTATTCAGGAGAAAAATATGTATTCAACTGTGCATAAGTTATTGTTTACCTAGTTAACATTAGTTTTAATAGACTCAGAATGAAATATCACAGTCAACTTGACCAAATAGTATAATCTAATGTGAACATACGTTTGATGCTTACTTGCATCTCATCAGTAGGAGCCGAAAATACGCCCAAATATATTGACAAAATATATAGTTGGTATTGTGCATAGTGCCTGTTCTTAATTGGCAGCCGCCAGTAAGCACGAAACGCATATGTACATGAGATGCTACCTATGGTTCATGTCGACTTTGCATATCCTTAAAGTCCTATCTGAACCAATTTGGTAATAATACATATATCACGCACAATGGCTTCTAGCAACAAATTATGTATGACATATTTTCGATAAAGTAATATTAAGATTACCACGAAATTTGATAATCTATGTTGATTGATGCCAGGGTATATGCGTTTCCTGGAGTAAACTTTGTTCACATTTGCTAATAGTCCTCAATTTTGGTGAAATCTAACCAATCACTGTTAGCACAGTTTACGGACTGAGTATTTCGAAAACTTTTGAGTGGGTACTCTTTATTACTATTGAGTGGCATTTTCAGTCACTATTTCAAAAAAATTATGTGAAGTGTGAAACACAACAAGTTGCGCGACAGGTTATAGATTATTGCCTGGCTCGTTTTATACCTAACTAGGTGTTTGCATCCACTTTCTTCACTTTTACTCAGGACATTTCGGATATTTTGTTAAATAAATTTAATTTCACGTGGAAGAATGCATACGTGCACTAACAGATTATTTCTCAATTAAATACTGTTTGTTGCGAAGAACTAATATATATGCAAGTATGTATTAGGTTTTGCGAACCTAGTAACAAATTAGTTCAGTTGTGACCAGAAGGATAAACCAAAGGCAGCATGAACGGAAAGTATAATCTCATGCACATTCGTTTCGTGCTTACTGGCGACTCATCAGTAGGAGCCGGTATTACGCCCTTTAACCACTATATATTTGGTAGAAGAATGTGGAATAATAGGACGGTACAATCTCCTAGACGAATGTGTAAACCTGTAATAGTGAAGCTAACATAATCTGAAGTCAACGACAATACGACTTCAATGCTAACTCACACTATATAATATATATACCGAGTCTGTAAAGGATACTAACACTATGGCTATTGTGTTAGTAACTGATACCTTTTTTGAAATCGATGAGTACCGGATACTAACACTATGGTTTCCGAGTCGGTACATGATACCAACCTGATGGATATAAATTTATGCTAAAGTTCACCCAAATTGAGAATTACAACAATTTCCGAACACCTGTTACTCCAGTTAAACCATACACTCTGGCCTTCATTGATATCAGTTATCACATTTCGCGGTAAGCATGACATCATTCAATTCAATATATTACAGTTAAATACTGTTTGTTGCGAAGAGCTAATATATATGCAAGTATGTATTAGGTTTTGCGAACCTAGTAACAAATTAGTTCAGTTGTGACCAGAAGGATAAACCAAAGGCAGCATGAACGGAAAGTATAATCTCATGCACATTCGTTTCGTGCTTACTGGCGACTCATCAGTAGGAGCCGGTATTACGCCCTTTAACCACTATATATTTGGTAGAAGAATGTGGAATAATAGGACGGTACAATCTCCTAGACGAATGTGTAAACCTGTAATAGTGAAGCTAACATAATCTGAAGTCAACGACAATACGACTTCAATGCTAACTCACACTATATAATATATATACCGAGTCTGTAAAGGATACTAACACTATGGCTATTGTGTTAGTAACTGATACCTTTTTTGAAATCGATGAGTACCGGATACTAACACTATGGTTTCCGAGTCGGTACATGATACCAACCTGATGGATATAAATTTATGCTAAAGTTCACCCAAATTGAGAATTACAACAATTTCCGAACACCTGTTACTCCAGTTAAACCATACACTCTGGCCTTCATCGATATCAGTTATCACATTTCGCGGTAAGCATGACATCATTCAATTCAATATATTACAGTTAAATACTGTTTGTTGCGAAGAACTAATATATATGCAAGTATGTATTAGGTTTTGCGAACCTAGTAACAAATTAGTTCAGTTGTGACCAGAAGGATAAACCAAAGGCAGCATGAACGGAAAGTATAATCTCATGCACATTCGTTTCGTGCTTACTGGCGACTCATCAGTAGGAGCCGGTATTACGCCCTTTAACCACTATATATTTGGTAGAAGAATGTGGAATAATAGGACGGTACAATCTCCTAGACGAATGTGTAAACCTGTAATAGTGAAGCTAACATAATCTGAAGTCAACGACAATACGACTTCAATGCTAACTCACACTATATAATATATATACCGAGTCTGTAAAGGATACTAACACTATGGCTATTGTGTTAGTAACTGATACCTTTTTTGAAATCGATGAGTACCGGATACTAACACTATGGTTTCCGAGTCGGTACATGATACCAACCTGATGGATATAAATTTATGCTAAAGTTCACCCAAATTGAGAATTACAACAATTTCCGAACACCTGTTACTCCAGTTAAACCATACACTCTGGCCTTCATCGATATCAGTTATCACATTTCGCGGTAAGCATGACATCATTCAATTCAATATATTACAGTTAAATACTGTTTGTTGCGAAGAGCTAATATATATGCAAGTATGTATTAGGTTTTGCGAACCTAGTAACAAATTAGTTCAGTTGTGACCAGAAGGATAAACCAAAGGCAGCATGAACGGAAAGTATAATCTCATGCACATTCGTTTCGTGCTTACTGGCGACTCATCAGTAGGAGCCGGTATTACGCCCTTTAACCACTATATATTTGGTAGAAGAATGTGGAATAATAGGACGGTACAATCTCCTAGACGAATGTGTAAACCTGTAATAGTGAAGCTAACATAATCTAAAGTCAACGACAATACGACTTCAATGCTAACTCACACTATATAATATATATACCGAGTCTGTAAAGGATACTAACACTATGGCTATTGTGTTAGTAACTGATACCTTTTTTGAAATCGATGAGTACCGGATACTAACACTATGGTTTCCGAGTCGGTACATGATACCAACCTGATGGATATAAATTTATGCTAAAGTTCACCCAAATTGAGAATTACAACAATTTCCGAACACCTGTTACTCCAGTTAAACCATACACTCTGGCCTTCATCGATATCAGTTATCACATTTCGCGGTAAGCATGACATCATTCAATTCAATATATTACAGTTAAATACTGTTTGTTGCGAAGAACTAATATATATGCAAGTATGTATTAGGTTTGCGAACCTAGTAACAAATTAGTTCAGTTGTGACCAGAAGGATAAACCAAAGGCAGCATGAACGGAAAGTATAATCTCATGCACATTCGTTTCG
>JAQBSW010014248.1:0-12049 GCA_029291075.1 Eudiplozoon nipponicum
AGCATAAATTTATATCCATCAGGTTGGTATCATGTACCGACTCGGAAACCATAGTGTTAGTATCCGGTACTCATCGATTTCAAAAAAGGTATCAGTTACTAACACAATAGCCATAGTGTTAGTATCCTTTACAGACTCGGTATATATATTATATAGTGTGAGTTAGCATTGAAGTCGCATTGTCGTTGACTTCAGATTATGTTAGCTTCACTATTACAGGTTTACACATTCGTCTAGGAGATTGTACCGTCCTATTATTCCACATTCTTCTACCAAATATATAGTGGTTAAAGGGCGTAATACCGGCTCCTACTGATGAGTCGCCAGTAAGCACGAAACGAATGTGCATGAGATTGTACTTTCCGTTCATGCTGCCTTTGGTTTATCCTTCTGGTCACAACTGAACTAATTTGTTACTAGGTTCGCAAAACCTAATACATACTTGCATATATATTAGTTCTTCGCAACAAACAGTATTTAACTGTAATATATTGAATTGAATGATGTCATGCTTACCGCGAAATGTGATAACTGATATCGATGAAGGCCAGAGTGTATGGTTTAACTGGAGTAACAGGTGTTCGGAAATTGTTGTAATTCTCAATTTGGGTGAACTTTAGCATAAATTGATATCCATCAGGTTGGTATCACGTACCGACTCGGAAACCATAGTGTTAGTATCCGGTACCTCATCGGTATCAATAATATGGTATCAGTTACTAACACAATAGCCATAGTGTTAGTATCCTTTACAGACTCGGTATATATATTATATAGTGTGAGTTAGCATTGAAGTCGCATTGTCGTTGACTTTAGATGATGTTAGCTTCACTATTGCAGGTTTACACATTCGTCTAGGAGATTGTACCGTCCTATTATTCCACATTCTTCTACCAAATATATAGTGGTTAAAGGGCGTAATACCGGCTCCTACTGATGAGTCGCCAGTAAGCACGAAACGAATGTGCATGAGATTATACTTTCCGTTCATGCTGCCTTTGGTTTATCCTTCTGGTCACAACTGAACTAATTTGTTACTAGGTTCGCAAAACCTAATACATACTTGCATATATATTAGTTCTTCGCAACAAACAGTATTTAACTATTACCTATCATATTAGTACTATGGAAATTGCGACACACCAACGAGAAGCTTTCTAAATCTGATTATGCTAGTCGTGCTTGCATGCTTACCTATTTGGGAGTGATTTAAATAGAACAACTTTGCCAATAGCTATGAAATCTAAATTAATTTTTGTTGTACCATAATTACAATGAGGTTTGCATAGTGCCATTCAAAACTATGCACTGACCAAAACTGTGCTTAGTTACGTCCGTTTGTTTTTTTAACATTTTAGACTGTAATATATATTACAGTTAAATACTTTTTGTTGCGGAGAGCTAATATATATGCAAGTATGTATTAGGTGTTGCGAACCTAGTAACAAATTAGTTCAGTTGTGACCAGATGGATAAACCAAAGGCAGCATGAACGGAACGTATAATCTCATGCACATTCGTTTCTTGCTTACTGGCGACTCATCAGTAGGAGCCGGTATTACGCCATTTAACCACTATATATTTGGATGAGGAATGTGGGATAATTAAGACGAAACTTGCCTACTGGATGACTTTCCTATGCTAGTCATAAAAAGCTTAGTACAAATTTATATAAAATAAGATTGGTGTTTAGCTTAAGCTAGTAACCTTAAAATAAATAAATTACAGTTGGTCAGTATGCTAATATGACATGCTAATTGACTTTCTTAAACGGTAAAACTATTGATTTTGATCTCATCGCTATGGGTAAATAGAAATTTGCAGGAAATTTAATCTGTGTGTCTTTATCTGGTTGAAAATAAATTGGCAATAGATGCGTACAACTAATCTGCCTACCTGATTTGAATTCTTTAAATCAAGTTTGCGTGCTTGAAGTAAACACCAATCCCATTGTATTTAACCAGTCATCGAACAACATAACAAAACTACCGCCAGCTGCAACGCACTGACGCGTTTCGACCTTCCATGATCATCATCAGAGTACGACGGCAAACTGACTATCGCGGATCAAACCGCATTGAATATATATGGAAATCAAATTTAGATATGCGGCTCTCACCTCTAGCAGTCTTGCATACATTGAACTTGACTGGAAATGCCGGCTGCACAATTTCTATGCAGTCACGAACATTAACTGTTTGCAGCTTTCGCCACATATACATATATAGGCAATACAATTTAAACAATAATTGATTGCGCGGGTGGTGGTAACAATTCTTTAAATCAAGTTTGCGTGCTTGTTCGTGACTGCATAGAAATTGTGCAGCCGGCATTTCCAGTCAAGTTCAATGTATGCAAGACTGCTAGAGGTGAGAGCCGCATATCTAAATTTGATTTCCATATATATTCAATGCGGTTTGATCCTCGATAGTCAGTTTGCCGTCGTACTCTGATGATGATCATGGAAGGTCGAAACGCGTCAGTGCGTTGCAGCTGGCGGTAGTTTTGTTATGTTGTTCGATGACTGGTTAAATACAATGGGATTGGTGTTTACTTCAAGCACGCAAACTTGATTTAAAGAATTGTTACCACCACCCGCGCAATCAATTATTGTTTAAATTGTATTGCCTATATATGTATATGTGGCGAAAGCTGCAAACAGTTAATGTTCGTGACTGCATAGAAATTGTGCAGCCGGCATTTCCAGTCAAGTTCAATGTATGCAAGACTGCTAGAGGTGAGAGCCGCATATCTAAATTTGATTTCCATATATATTCAATGCGGTTTGATCCTCGATAGTCAGTTTGCCGTCGTACTCTGATGATGATCATGGAAGGTCGAAACGCGTCAGTGCGTTGCAGCTGGCGGTAGTTTTGTTATGTTGTTCGATGACTGGTTAAATACAATGGGATTGGTGTTTACTTCAAGCACGCAAACTTGATTTAAAGAATTGTTACCACCACCCGCGCAATCAATTATTGTTTAAATTGTATTGCCTATATATGTATATGTGGCGAAAGCTGCAAACAGTTAATGTTCGTGACTGCATAGAAATTGTGCAGCCGGCATTTCCAGTCAAGTTCAATGTATGCAAGACTGCTAGAGGTGAGAGCCGCATATCTAAATTTGATTTCCATATATATTCAATGCGGTTTGATCCTCGATAGTCAGTTTGCCGTCGTACTCTGATGATGATCATGGAAGGTCGAAACGCGTCAGTGCGTTGCAGCTGGCGGTAGTTTTGTTATGTTGTTCGATGACTGGTTAAATACAATGGGATTGGTGTTTACTTCAAGCACGCAAACTTGATTTAAAGAATTGTTACCACCACCCGCGCAATCAATTATTGTTTAAATTGTATTGCCTATATATGTATATGTGGCGAAAGCTGCAAACAGTTAATGTTCGTGACTGCATAGAAATTGTGCAGCCGGCATTTCCAGTCAAGTTCAATGTATGCAAGACTGCTAGAGGTGAGAGCCGCATATCTAAATTTGATTTCCATATATATTCAATGCGGTTTGATCCTCGATAGTCAGTTTGCCGTCGTACTCTGATGATGATCATGGAAGGTCGAAACGCGTCAGTGCGTTGCAGCTGGCGGTAGTTTTGTTATGTTGTTCGATGACTGGTTAAATACAATGGGATTGGTGTTTACTTCAAGCACGCAAACTTGATTTAAAGAATTGTTACCACCACCCGCGCAATCAATTATTGTTTAAATTGTATTGCCTATATATGTATATGTGGCGAAAGCTGCAAACAGTTAATGTTCGTGACTGCATAGAAATTGTGCAGCCGGCATTTCCAGTCAAGTTCAATGTATGCAAGACTGCTAGAGGTGAGAGCCGCATATCTAAATTTGATTTCCATATATATTCAATGCGGTTTGATCCTCGATAGTCAGTTTGCCGTCGTACTCTGATGATGATCATGGAAGGTCGAAACGCGTCAGTGCGTTGCAGCTGGCGGTAGTTTTGTTATGTTGTTCGATGACTGGTTAAATACAATGGGATTGGTGTTTACTTCAAGCACGCAAACTTGATTTAAAGAATTGTTACCACCACCCGCGCAATCAATTATTGTTTAAATTGTATTGCCTATATATGTATATGTGGCGAAAGCTGCAAACAGTTAATGTTCGTGACTGCATAGAAATTGTGCAGCCGGCATTTCCAGTCAAGTTCAATGTATGCAAGACTGCTAGAGGTGAGAGCCGCATATCTAAATTTGATTTCCATATATATTCAATGCGGTTTGATCCTCGATAGTCAGTTTGCCGTCGTACTCTGATGATGATCATGGAAGGTCGAAACGCGTCAGTGCGTTGCAGCTGGCGGTAGTTTTGTTATGTTGTTCGATGACTGGTTAAATACAATGGGATTGGTGTTTACTTCAAGCACGCAAACTTGATTTAAAGAATTGTTACCACCACCCGCGCAATCAATTATTGTTTAAATTGTATTGCCTATATATGTATATGTGGCGAAAGCTGCAAACAGTTAATGTTCGTGACTGCATAGAAATTGTGCAGCCGGCATTTCCAGTCAAGTTCAATGTATGCAAGACTGCTAGAGGTGAGAGCCGCATATCTAAATTTGATTTCCATATATATTCAATGCGGTTTGATCCTCGATAGTCAGTTTGCCGTCGTACTCTGATGATGATCATGGAAGGTCGAAACGCGTCAGTGCGTTGCAGCTGGCGGTAGTTTTGTTATGTTGTTCGATGACTGGTTAAATACAATGGGATTGGTGTTTACTTCAAGCACGCAAACTTGATTTAAAGAATTGTTACCACCACCCGCGCAATCAATTATTGTTTAAATTGTATTGCCTATATATGTATATGTGGCGAAAGCTGCAAACAGTTAATGTTCGTGACTGCATAGAAATTGTGCAGCCGGCATTTCCAGTCAAGTTCAATGTATGCAAGACTGCTAGAGGTGAGAGCCGCATATCTAAATTTGATTTCCATATATATTCAATGCGGTTTGATCCTCGATAGTCAGTTTGCCGTCGTACTCTGATGATGATCATGGAAGGTCGAAACGCGTCAGTGCGTTGCAGCTGGCGGTAGTTTTGTTATGTTGTTCGATGACTGGTTAAATACAATGGGATTGGTGTTTACTTCAAGCACGCAAACTTGATTTAAAGAATTGTTACCACCACCCGCGCAATCAATTATTGTTTAAATTGTATTGCCTATATATGTATATGTGGCGAAAGCTGCAAACAGTTAATGTTCGTGACTGCATAGAAATTGTGCAGCCGGCATTTCCAGTCAAGTTCAATGTATGCAAGACTGCTAGAGGTGAGAGCCGCATATCTAAATTTGATTTCCATATATATTCAATGCGGTTTGATCCTCGATAGTCAGTTTGCCGTCGTACTCTGATGATGATCATGGAAGGTCGAAACGCGTCAGTGCGTTGCAGCTGGCGGTAGTTTTGTTATGTTGTTCGATGACTGGTTAAATACAATGGGATTGGTGTTTACTTCAAGCACGCAAACTTGATTTAAAGAATTGTTACCACCACCCGCGCAATCAATTATTGTTTAAATTGTATTGCCTATATATGTATATGTGGCGAAAGCTGCAAACAGTTAATGTTCGTGACTGCATAGAAATTGTGCAGCCGGCATTTCCAGTCAAGTTCAATGTATGCAAGACTGCTAGAGGTGAGAGCCGCATATCTAAATTTGATTTCCATATATATTCAATGCGGTTTGATCCTCGATAGTCAGTTTGCCGTCGTACTCTGATGATGATCATGGAAGGTCGAAACGCGTCAGTGCGTTGCAGCTGGCGGTAGTTTTGTTATGTTGTTCGATGACTGGTTAAATACAATGGGATTGGTGTTTACTTCAAGCACGCAAACTTGATTTAAAGAATTGTTACCACCACCCGCGCAATCAATTATTGTTTAAATTGTATTGCCTATATATGTATATGTGGCGAAAGCTGCAAACAGTTAATGTTCGTGACTGCATAGAAATTGTGCAGCCGGCATTTCCAGTCAAGTTCAATGTATGCAAGACTGCTAGAGGTGAGAGCCGCATATCTAAATTTGATTTCCATATATATTCAATGCGGTTTGATCCTCGATAGTCAGTTTGCCGTCGTACTCTGATGATGATCATGGAAGGTCGAAACGCGTCAGTGCGTTGCAGCTGGCGGTAGTTTTGTTATGTTGTTCGATGACTGGTTAAATACAATGGGATTGGTGTTTACTTCAAGCACGCAAACTTGATTTAAAGAATTGTTACCACCACCCGCGCAATCAATTATTGTTTAAATTGTATTGCCTATATATGTATATGTGGCGAAAGCTGCAAACAGTTAATGTTCGTGACTGCATAGAAATTGTGCAGCCGGCATTTCCAGTCAAGTTCAATGTATGCAAGACTGCTAGAGGTGAGAGCCGCATATCTAAATTTGATTTCCATATATATTCAATGCGGTTTGATCCTCGATAGTCAGTTTGCCGTCGTACTCTGATGATGATCATGGAAGGTCGAAACGCGTCAGTGCGTTGCAGCTGGCGGTAGTTTTGTTATGTTGTTCGATGACTGGTTAAATACAATGGGATTGGTGTTTACTTCAAGCACGCAAACTTGATTTAAAGAATTGTTACCACCACCCGCGCAATCAATTATTGTTTAAATTGTATTGCCTATATATGTATATGTGGCGAAAGCTGCAAACAGTTAATGTTCGTGACTGCATAGAAATTGTGCAGCCGGCATTTCCAGTCAAGTTCAATGTATGCAAGACTGCTAGAGGTGAGAGCCGCATATCTAAATTTGATTTCCATATATATTCAATGCGGTTTGATCCTCGATAGTCAGTTTGCCGTCGTACTCTGATGATGATCATGGAAGGTCGAAACGCGTCAGTGCGTTGCAGCTGGCGGTAGTTTTGTTATGTTGTTCGATGACTGGTTAAATACAATGGGATTGGTGTTTACTTCAAGCACGCAAACTTGATTTAAAGAATTGTTACCACCACCCGCGCAATCAATTATTGTTTAAATTGTATTGCCTATATATGTATATGTGGCGAAAGCTGCAAACAGTTAATGTTCGTGACTGCATAGAAATTGTGCAGCCGACATTTCCAGTCAAGTTCAATGTATGCAAGACTGCTAGAGGTGAGAGCCGCATATCTAAATTTGATTTCCATATATATTCAATGCGGTTTGATCCTCGATAGTCAGTTTGCCGTCGTACTCTGATGATGATCATGGAAGGTCGAAACGCGTCAGTGCGTTGCAGCTGGCGGTAGTTTTGTTATGTTGTTCGATGACTGGTTAAATACAATGGGATTGGTGTTTACTTCAAGCACGCAAACTTGATTTAAAGAATTGTTACCACCACCCGCGCAATCAATTATTGTTTAAATTGTATTGCCTATATATGTATATGTGGCGAAAGCTGCAAACAGTTAATGTTCGTGACTGCATAGAAATTGTGCAGCCGGCATTTCCAGTCAAGTTCAATGTATGCAAGACTGCTAGAGGTGAGAGCCGCATATCTAAATTTGATTTCCATATATATTCAATGCGGTTTGATCCTCGATAGTCAGTTTGCCGTCGTACTCTGATGATGATCATGGAAGGTCGAAACGCGTCAGTGCGTTGCAGCTGGCGGTAGTTTTGTTATGTTGTTCGATGACTGGTTAAATACAATGGGATTGGTGTTTACTTCAAGCACGCAAACTTGATTTAAAGAATTGTTACCACCACCCGCGCAATCAATTATTGTTTAAATTGTATTGCCTATATATGTATATGTGGCGAAAGCTGCAAACAGTTAATGTTCGTGACTGCATAGAAATTGTGCAGCCGACATTTCCAGTCAAGTTCAATGTATGCAAGACTGCTAGAGGTGAGAGCCGCATATCTAAATTTGATTTCCATATATATTCAATGCGGTTTGATCCTCGATAGTCAGTTTGCCGTCGTACTCTGATGATGATCATGGAAGGTCGAAACGCGTCAGTGCGTTGCAGCTGGCGGTAGTTTTGTTATGTTGTTCGATGACTGGTTAAATACAATGGGATTGGTGTTTACTTCAAGCACGCAAACTTGATTTAAAGAATTGTTACCACCACCCGCGCAATCAATTATTGTTTAAATTGTATTGCCTATATATGTATATGTGGCGAAAGCTGCAAACAGTTAATGTTCGTGACTGCATAGAAATTGTGCAGCCGGCATTTCCAGTCAAGTTCAATGTATGCAAGACTGCTAGAGGTGAGAGCCGCATATCTAAATTTGATTTCCATATATATTCAATGCGGTTTGATCCTCGATAGTCAGTTTGCCGTCGTACTCTGATGATGATCATGGAAGGTCGAAACGCGTCAGTGCGTTGCAGCTGGCGGTAGTTTTGTTATGTTGTTCGATGACTGGTTAAATACAATGGGATTGGTGTTTACTTCAAGCACGCAAACTTGATTTAAAGAATTGTTACCACCACCCGCGCAATCAATTATTGTTTAAATTGTATTACCTGATTTGAAGTTACATCAGCCATACTGAATAAAAACTCTTATTTATGAATCGATGACAAGTAGAAATCGTAGGAAGGTGTATATCAAACAAGGTTATAAATTCTTTATTCAGGAGAAAAATATGTATTCAACTGTGCATAAGTTATTGTTTACCTAGTTAACATTAGTTTTAATAGACTCAGAATGAAATATCACAGTCAACTTGACCAAATAGTATAATCTAATGTGAACATACGTTTGATGCTTACTTGCATCTCATCAGTAGGAGCCGAAAATACGCCCAAATATATTGACAAAATATATAGTTGGTATTGTGCATAGTGCCTGTTCTTAATTGGCAGCCGCCAGTAAGTACGAAACGCATATGTACATGAGATGCTACCTATGGTTCATGTCGACTTTGCATATCCTTAAAGTCCTATCTGAACCAATTTGGTAATAATACATATATCACGCACAATGGCTTCTAGCAACAAATTATGTATGACATATTTTCGATAAAGTAATATTATGATTACCACGAAATTTGATAATCTATGTTGATTGATGCCAGGGTATATGCGTTTCCTGGAGTAAACTTTGTTCACATTTGCTAATAGTCCTCAATTTTGGTGAAATCTAACCAATCACTGTTAGCACAGTTTACGGACTGAGTATTTCGAAAACTTTTGAGTGGGTACTCTTTATTACTATTGAGTGGCATTTTCAGTCACTATTTCAAAAAAATTATGTGAAGTGTGAAACACAACAAGTTGCGCGACAGGTTATAGATTATTGCCTGGCTCGTTTTATACCTAACAATGTGTTTACATCCACTGTCTTCAATTTTACTCAGGACATTTCGGATATTTTGTTAAATAAATTTAATTTCACGTGGAAGAATGCATACGTGCACTAACAGATTATTTCTCAATTAAATACTGTTTGTTGCGAAGAACTAATATATATGCAAGTATGTATTAGGTTTTGCGAACCTAGTAACAAATTAGTTCAGTTGTGACCAGAAGGATAAACCAAAGGCAGCATGAACGGAAAGTATAATCTCATGCACATTCGTTTCGTGCTTACTGGCGACTCATCAGTAGGAGCCGGTATTACGCCCTTTAACCACTATATATTTGGTAGAAGAATGTGGAATAATAGGACGGTACAATCTCCTAGACGAATGTGTAAACCTGTAATAGTGAAGCTAACATAATCTGAAGTCAACGACAATACGACTTCAATGCTAACTCACACTATATAATATATATACCGAGTCTGTAAAGGATACTAACACTATGGCTATTGTGTTAGTAACTGATACCTTTTTTGAAATCGATGAGTACCGGATACTAACACTATGGTTTCCGAGTCGGTACATGATACCAACCTGATGGATATAAATTTATGCTAAAGTTCACCCAAATTGAGAATTACAACAATTTCCGAACACCTGTTACTCCAGTTAAACCATACACTCTGGCCTTCATTGATATCAGTTATCACATTTCGCGGTAAGCATGACATCATTCAATTCAATATATTACAGTTAAATACTGTTTGTTGCGAAGAGCTAATATATATGCAAGTATGTATTAGGTTTTGCGAACCTAGTAACAAATTAGTTCAGTTGTGACCAGAAGGATAAACCAAAGGCAGCATGAACGGAAAGTATAATCTCATGCACATTCGTTTCGTGCTTACTGGCGACTCATCAGTAGGAGCCGGTATTACGCCCTTTAACCACTATATATTTGGTAGAAGAATGTGGAATAATAGGACGGTACAATCTCCTAGACGAATGTGTAAACCTGTAATAGTGAAGCTAACATAATCTGAAGTCAACGACAATACGACTTCAATGCTAACTCACACTATATAATATATATACCGAGTCTGTAAAGGATACTAACACTATGGCTATTGTGTTAGTAACTGATACCTTTTTTGAAATCGATGAGTACCGGATACTAACACTATGGTTTCCGAGTCGGTACATGATACCAACCTGATGGATATAAATTTATGCTAAAGTTCACCCAAATTGAGAATTACAACAATTTCCGAACACCTGTTACTCCAGTTAAACCATACACTCTGGCCTTCATCGATATCAGTTATCACATTTCGCGGTAAGCATGACATCATTCAATTCAATATATTACAGTTAAATACTGTTTGTTGCGAAGAACTAATATATATGCAAGTATGTATTAGGTTTTGCGAACCTAGTAACAAATTAGTTCAGTTGTGACCAGAAGGATAAACCAAAGGCAGCATGAACGGAAAGTATAATCTCATGCACATTCGTTTCGTGCTTACTGGCGACTCATCAGTAGGAGCCGGTATTACGCCCTTTAACCACTATATATTTGGTAGAAGAATGTGGAATAATAGGACGGTACAATCTCCTAGACGAATGTGTAAACCTGTAATAGTGAAGCTAACATAATCTGAAGTCAACGACAATACGACTTCAATGCTAACTCACACTATATAATATATATACCGAGTCTGTAAAGGATACTAACACTATGGCTATTGTGTTAGTAACTGATACCTTTTTTGAAATCGATGAGTACCGGATACTAACACTATGGTTTCCGAGTCGGTACATGATACCAACCTGATGGATATAAATTTATGCTAAAGTTCACCCAAATTGAGAATTACAACAATTTCCGAACACCTGTTACTCCAGTTAAACCATACACTCTGGCCTTCATCGATATCAGTTATCACATTTCGCGGTAAGCATGACATCATTCAATTCAATATATTACAGTTAAATACTGTTTGTTGCGAAGAGCTAATATATATGCAAGTATGTATTAGGTTTTGCGAACCTAGTAACAAATTAGTTCAGTTGTGACCAGAAGGATAAACCAAAGGCAGCATGAACGGAAAGTATAATCTCATGCACATTCGTTTCGTGCTTACTGGCGACTCATCAGTAGGAGCCGGTATTACGCCCTTTAACCACTATATATTTGGTAGAAGAATGTGGAATAATAGGACGGTACAATCTCCTAGACGAATGTGTAAACCTGTAATAGTGAAGCTAACATAATCTAAAGTCAACGACAATACGACTTCAATGCTAACTCACACTATATAATATATATACCGAGTCTGTAAAGGATACTAACACTATGGCTATTGTGTTAGTAACTGATACCTTTTTTGAAATCGATGAGTACCGGATACTAACACTATGGTTTCCGAGTCGGTACATGATACCAACCTGATGGATATAAATTTATGCTAAAGTTCACCCAAATTGAGAATTACAACAATTTCCGAACACCTGTTACTCCAGTTAAACCATACACTCTGGCCTTCATCGATATCAGTTATCACATTTCGCGGTAAGCATGACATCATTCAATTCAATATATTACAGTTAAATACTGTTTGTTGCGAAGAACTAATATATATGCAAGTATGTATTAGGTTTGCGAACCTAGTAACAAATTAGTTCAGTTGTGACCAGAAGGATAAACCAAAGGCAGCATGAACGGAAAGTATAATCTCATGCACATTCGTTTCG
>JAQBSW010014249.1:0-12048 GCA_029291075.1 Eudiplozoon nipponicum
GGCCAGAGTGTATGGATTTACTGGGGTAACAGGTGTTCAGAAATTGTTGTAATTCTCAATTTGGGTGAACTTTAGCATAAATTTATATCCATCAGGTTGGTATCATGTACCGACCCGGAAACCATAGTGTTAGTATCCGGTACTCATCGATTTGAAAAAGGTATCAGTTACTAACACAATAGCCATAGTGTTAGTATCCTTTACAGACTCGGTATATATATTATATAGTGTGAGATAGCATTGAAGTCGTATTTTCGTTGACTTTAGATTATGTTAGCTTCACTATTACAGGTTTTCACATTCGTCTAGGAGATTGTACCGTCCTATTATCCCACATTCTTCTACCAAATATATAGTGGTTAAAGGCGTAATACGGCTCTACTGATGAGTCGCTAGTAAGCACGAAACGAATGTGCATGAGATTATATTTTCCGTTCATGCTGCATTTGGTTTATCCTTCTGGTTACAACTGAACTAATTTTTTACTAGGTTCGCAACTACCATAATCAAGAGTGCGATCTAGATATAAACACCTGATCCTTAATGCACATACAGTTTTCAATATAAAATAATCATATCATCGTGTTGAAAAGGCAATTCATTCAGTGGGCCGGTTTCATCCTCATTGGGAACTCATCATGTATTGTCCAGAATTTGCCACGAACAAGGTTCGAACCTGGGTACGTAGGTTTCGCAACATGTTGTTCTAACCACTGAGCCATACTGCCGCACACTGCAAACAATTTTCAGTTATATACTAACTAATATATTTTGGTTACCCTTTATTTTAGGTGAAGACAATATATGACATCTATTTAGATCTGAATTATGAACTAACCATCCCCAACCTGTCCTTATAGAACGGAAAACAAGCTATGTGGAGAACTGGTATTGAAATGAAAATTTATATAATTAAACGGAACATTGGTAGCGCAGGAGGTGATTACGATTACTTTAACCAAGGTTGCGATCTTGATATAAGCACCTGCAACTTTATGCACATACATTTGTAAGTATAAATTAAGCACTGTATCGTATTAAAAAGGAAATTCATCCAGTAGGCCTCTTTTGCCTTCATTGGGAACTCATCGGATATTGTCCAGAATAAAAACGAAATCGCTCTACTGAATGAATTGCCTTCCGAACAATATAAATGCTTAGTTGGTACTGATAAATTTATGTACACTAATGGTCAGGTGTTTATATCAAAATCTTAACATTGATTTTAGTAATTGTTATCACCGCCCACGCAACCGGTGTTCATTTAATTATGCAAATTTGACAACTAATAAGACAGGTTTAAATTTCGTTTAAACGGCTTTGTTTTTACTTACTGACAGATCTCAAAGCGAAAACTGACATACCAGTAGGAAAGATTTAGGTGAATCGCGTGGTAGTTTGCAATATCTCTACGTAAAATATATTAGAAATTATCTTAAATTATAAGGAGGTGCTTTTAGGAGGCATGCTATGTTGGGTGTCCGTGTTAATTTTGAGTGACAACATCATAATAGGATGAGAATTGTTATCTTAAAAGCAATTCCAACTAGAAGACTTAATCACAAATACACAAAATATTGGAAAACTGAATTATATAGACTGCTAAAAAGACTCGTTGTTAATGGGTTCCTTCATAAGTGAATTGAAGCAAAGAGGATTGTACATAAGTCATGCAGAGAAGAGGAGCAACGGAAGTCCATGATAATATTTGTCAACAAACAAAGTTGAAAAATAAAATTGGAAGCATCGAAAAACTATAAACCAAAATATTTTAAAATAATCAGTCAATTTTAGCACTAAACTTCTCAACCTAAAGAAGAAAATAGAGCCATTAAACAAATCAGGAACTTATGAAATCGCATGCAAGAACTGTCAAAGTAAAAAGATTAGAGCATAGAAATTCATGCAAATATGGACATGTTAATGGATCAGTTCTTGTTTGTTATACAGTGGAGGCAGGACATGTGGCAATAGCCACCTATAAGACAAGGAATGAACAAAGAGTCCTATCTAGGGCAGATATTTTTTCAACAGAAATTCCTCGCTGAAGCGCCCGTATAAGGATAAAGCAGTCAGCCCAATGATAAAAGCAAACTTCGAGCCGAAATGAACATAAATTTAATTATATTTTTAAATTTGTTTTATTAAATCAATGCTCAATATGCGAGCAAAATATCCGAGTACATGGCCCATCCAATATAGGTGGACATAATAGGACAGAAATTGAATTCGGATTTTTGTTGGCGTGTATCGATACGATGTCATAATAAATCAACCAGTTCAATTAAGGAATCTTTTGAAATTAAATCGAGATAAAACATAGTGCATGATACAGCGGTAGAAAATACTGGGCTCGACTTGAAAAAACAGCAAAAGTTGATGGTAAAAAACGAAGGTGGTACGGATCAGAATCGGAAATTCGTTCAAGTAACAAAATATTTCACATATTCATTCTGTATTAAGTTCTGTGTTACTGTATATATTAACCTATGGCCATTATAGAGTGTAACATAATTAAACGAATCATACTTTCTTTACAATATTACTACAACCTTCCTCTCAGTAACAAATTTTATAAATTTTCTTCTCTGACCTTCATTTATTTTAACCACTTATCTTAGGTGAGCTCATTACTTTACTTGTTATTAAGTATTGGCCCCAGCAAGATTTTGCAACTAAAAATATTACATTATCCAGATAACCTTCTAACCAGTGATGTTACTTGGCAATATCTAATTTAATTAGTTAAGATGAAAAAGGTTATTCTCAAATGTACAAAGAGTAATTTACATTTATCACTTAAGCTTCACTTAGACGAACGTATACGTGTACGGAATTATATTTGACTGAATGGATCACAATTCTAAACACATACACAAACATGCATGACACATATATATAATTAAACGAACATTGTTTGCGCGGGTGGTCATAACAATTATTATAATCAAGGTTGCGGTCTTGATATGCATGACACATGGTTGTCTGCTGAAATGTCAGCTATTTGTGTTCTATTAAACAATATGCATAAACGAAGTCATTTAAACGAAAATTATCCCTTGCCTTATTAATTGTCAAATCTTTTTTGATGTCATGAGCTTACCGTTGGTAATGGCGTAAAGAAGACAGCCTCAAAAATATTTGGAAACAAAATAAGGAATTTTTGCCTGAAAATTTTGATTTCCACAACATTTATCAGGTAATAAACCAATTTTCTGCAATGTAAAACACCTTTTTTTAAATTACTTGGTCCTAGTTAGGCTAAATTAAGAATATATGTAAACACGAGTTCTGCCATTATTATCATTTCGTAATTTGAAATGATAAATAAATTGTCTATCGTACATATATTTATTATAAACAGGTATATGGAACCTAATGAATCAAGGTTGTGATCTTGATATAAACACCTGACCCATTAAGCAGATACATTTTTTGTATAAACTAAGTATTGTATGGTGTGGAAAAGGCAATTCATCCAGTAGACTGGTTTCGTCGTTATTAGGAACTCATCACATACTTTCTGCAGCAAATTCTGGACAGTACGTGATGATTTCCCAATGAGGACGAAACCGGTCCACCGGATAAATTGTCTTTTCCAATATTTTGAAAATGGAGACAATTAAATCTCAGCATCGCAACGACTTACCAGTATTTTTCATCAATGCGAGCGTAAGACTCAAGAGTGCTGATAATCAATTGGTTAAGAATTACGTCGATAAAGAATAAAATAAGCTCCATATAGGCTTATTTGATAATGAGCATGTGCTTAACGCATTTCCAGAGAACATATAAGCGTTTATTTGCAGCTATACAAGTTTTAATCTATTAGAAAATTGAAAGGAAGTCTTGTCTATTGGGCAAATAATCTTTGCATTGCCAAACGAAATGAACCAGTCGACATATATATATGTAAGACAATTCGCACCCGAGAGTCTATATAGACATGTAAGACCATGAATTTTACAAAACGAAAAAAATATTTCCCTTACTCAAACCCGAACGACGCGTTTCATAAGTGGATGTAAAAGTGCGACACAAGCGATTCCATATTTTTAAAAGAAACGACGCGGGTAAAAATAAAGTATTGAAACCTAACAATGAAATTAGATTAATGAAGCAAGACAAAGAGCTCGGGTGTTGCTCTAATTAGCACCAATGTTTGCATTAATAATATGAACAAAGCTCTTGATGATGATCAGTAATTCAAACAGCGCGAAGACGATAAAACAGATTCTAAACAACCGAATTGCCATTTCCACATTATACAAAACTTATTTGATACTGACAAATTTATGTGCATAATTGTTTACATCAAGTTTGCGAGCTTGAAGTAAACACCAATCCCATTGAATTTAACCAGTCGTCGAAAAACATAACAAAACTACCGCCATTTAAATAATTGTTACCACCACCCGCGCAATCAATTATTGTTAAATTGTATTGCTTATGTATGTGCATAATGTTATTGTGGTTATTATCAAGATCGCAACCTGGATTCAAATAACGGAAGAGTCAACATGCTGTGCGATTATAAATGTCGCTGAAGAAATGAAACAAAAAAACTGGTGATGCAGAATCTAATGAATTTCTCAACTTGATACGTCGTTTCAAAACATTAAAATCTGTCGCAGAACGCGTGAACAGATTTTACAAAATTCCGTAGGTGGAACGAGCAACTTGCCGCCAATACGATCAATAATACCAATAATCAACTAGCGAGAGAAATAAAAATAATCCAACATGCATTACAAGTTATCTGTGTAGAAAATTGTGTTCGCGAAACCTATGAATTCGTTCTTTATTGCAATCTATAAATGTTGACTTCCTTCTGTGTCCAAAATCGATTTACAAGCCTCTTTGTTGATATACAAGAAACGCTTCTTTCTCATTATCTCCTCAAGTATCTACTAATGGACATATCTTTATATATAAATTGGAAGGCAAAACAAGATAGAAATATGTAAACATAGAGAGAGTGTTTACATATTTCTATCTTGTTTTGCCTTCCAATTTATATATAAAGATATGTTTATTAGTAGATACTTGAGGAGATAATGAGAAAGAAGCGTTTCTTGTATCTGATAAAATTTCTTTTTGATTTTTCACATAGGAATGTTAAAATTTATATATATATATATATATATATATATATATATAATTTATAGATAGAGACACTTCTTTCATTTTTTCAAGTATCTATAATCATCTCTTTATATATATAAATTGAAGAGGCAAAACAGGATAGAAATATGTAAATATAGAGAGAGTTTGAAAAAAGGAAAGCAATCAATTGTGTGCGTCACCTCCAGTTCAATCTCAATGCGGGAACGTGTTTCTTCTGCTTATATAAATCCGGCTGCAATTTTGTTATCCATCAAGCTTCGTATGTGGCTAACTCCTTTTTGTTATTGCATTTAGAAACTATTTTATTTTAAAGGAAGCTAGCCACATACGAAGCCTCATGAACAAACAGATTGCAGTCGGATTTGTGCCATCAGAAGTAGCACGTTCAGGCATTGAGCTTGAAAAGGAGGTGACGCCCACAATTGATTTTTTTTCTTTTATCACACTCTCTCCATGTTTACATATTTGTATCTTGTTTTTCCGTTCAATTTATACATAAAGATATGTTCATTTGTATAAGAAGAAAATTAGAAGGAAGCGTTTCTTGTATCTGATAAAATTTCCTTTTATTTTTGCACATGGAAAGGGTACTATAAAGTTCATTAAGACCCGCGTTTCAAAGTATATATATATATATATATATATATATATATATATATATATATATATATATATATATATATATGAAATACTCAGAGCATTAAATTAGGCAACATTGGTGAATACTACTGAAGCATTTCGAATAACATCTTAGCTTAAACACAACTCCTAGGTATGAAAGTTTCTGTATTTCTTAAAATTGGTTATAAAATAACGTCTGCCATAAACAAGTCCAAATGTGTTTTTCAAAGCAGAATACGAAAACGAGTTACACACAGCGGAATCTGTCATATGCAAAAAAGCTTATACCGCAGCTGAATAAAAAAAACTTGTTCGTGCATTATTTGAATGCAAACTGGTGAATAGTCTGTGTGTATGTGCATGGCTCAACATTCGTGTTTCCTGCTTCCTGTTTACTTTTGTGTAATATATGTATTAAATCCAATTGAATTCCTGTTGTTGCACAATATTGGCTATATAAATTATCAAATATTAGATACCAGATGAGTCCTCACGAAAAGGAGATAGCGTTTCTTAGCTTGGCTGTGTATACAGGCTTTCTAACAGGATCTGGGTATCCATTCAAATTTTGCGAATTGAAGGCACTATTCTCCGTAAATTATAAATATGCGCAAATGTAAATTACATTGAAATGGGTTTCCAGAAACATTTCTTGTTTCCTTAGTCCGATTATCACTCAAATTGGATTATAACACCGGAGGAGACTCAAAAGCAAATGCGAGATATTTATCATCCTGCAAAAACGGCGATATTGCAAACAAAGCCAGGTGTGTTCGTCTGCTTCCCTATTTGGAAGCCATTTTAATAAATCGACGTTTTCCACAAACATACAAGAAAAAACAATTTGTTCCTGCACCGACATTACCATGTGTCCTTCAAAGCCCCATATAAATCTGGGCTGAGTAAAATTTCCACTTTTTTGGCATGTTGGACTAACAGACAAATTTTTGTGTATTTTCAACGTGGACCGAAGCATTACTAGATAGAGCGCAAGTGCTACTGTATCATTTTAAATGTATCTTTTAAATTCGTGTCGGGTAATAAATGTTTTGTGTACCTGAAGAAAAAAAATAATCGAAAATGAAAACATTCAAATTCATGGCTATTTACGTTCACCTAACTGTGTGTTCAGTTCAATAAAGAAATAAGAAATTGTGGCTAAGCCTACATCGATTCCTCAATTCAAGTTTGCAGACTTAAAATAAACACCAATCACTGTTTATTTTACGAATCGCACATTGGCAAAAATGCTACCTTTCGCCTACATCAATGCTAATCATTACTCCACACATTATCAATCAGGCAGGCTTCATTTACATACCTTTGAATTTTTATGTGCCTAAAAACATTAACAATCGCGATTTTATGTATGATGAAAATTTAATCATTAAAAAGTCTTTAAATGCATGATATTTATGTTCAATCCTAGTTGTTTATCACTCTTTTATTGAAATCACGATTTCGATCATGATATAAACATCTTACCCATTAATTACTTGTATTTGGCAGTATAAACTAAGATTTTTACAGTGTAGAAGAGGCAATTCATCATGTAAACCGTTTACGTTCTTATTGGGGACTCATCACAAACTGGCCAGAAATTGCCGCGGACGTGATGAGTTCCCAATAAGGATGAAACCGGTCTACTGGATTAATTGCCTTTTCTACACTATACAATTCTTTGTTTATACTGACAAATGTATGTACATAATGGGTCAGGTGTTTATATTAACATCACAACCCTGATTATAGTTATATTTATCACCACCCGCGCAAACAATGTTCGTTTAATTATATAAATGAAAACGCTTGTCGGATTTAATAATAAATTTTTCGTCTGTGCGCATAAAATGTTAAAAATAAATATATTAAATATATTGTTGTTTTGGGCATTGATGGTTGATTTTTTTTTGTTGAAGTTATTAGACAAACAAACTGGAATAGCTTTGTTTAGATGAAATTTAAATGAACAACGTTTGCTCTTGTCGGCCAATTCCCGCCTATTCAAGTCACAACTTACATAAAACCACCAGAGATTTGTCAATATTTGTTGACGATTTTGGTGTGCTGTGACCATAGAACTGCTCGAATAGGACAAAGAAAACCGGCAATGTTGATTGAACAATCCTCAAAACAACGGTATATGAGATCTTACAATAAATAATTCCAAATCCTTAGTCATATTAATTGGTTGACAAAACTAACTGAATAGATTTCGTCATTTTTCATTGTAGTCAAACTTTCAAGAATATATGAAATTATGCATTAGGTGTTGAGCACCTAGTAACAAATTAGTTCAATTATGACCAGAATAAGAATACAAGGACAGCAAGAACCCAAAGTAAAAACTCGTGCACATTCGTTTCGTGTTTACAGGCAACTCAACAATAGGAGCTGGTATTACGCCCTTTACCTACTATATATTTACATGAGGAATTTATGAAAATAGAACGGTACAGTCTCTTATACGAATGTGCATACTTGCAGTAGTGAAGCTAACATCATATAAAGTCTTCGACAATATATAAGTGACATGTGTTCACTTAGAACCCTAATTGCCCGCTAGGCTAATTTGGACGGCCGACGTACTAAGACATAAATCATAGAATATAAGGCGGTCTGACAACGAAACTTAGATTGTTAAAAAAATGAATTCTATTAACACTGGTCGTTCTACTAAGAGCAATCTGGACAACTAATTGTCAAGGTGACATTAAAGCAATCTTCCAATCTCACATGCATTCTACTGTTCTATTCTTTTCCGTTTGCGTAACTCCAAGTGCTTATTGGTGTCGTGACAGGACTCGATTCACCTATGCACACAGATGAGCTTAGAAATCTGTATAGTTCCAGCGTCAATCAAAACACCACAACCAACGCATCCTACAGTGGAGATGCATCATCAAATTCACGGTTTGATGCCGTTCGCAAATCTGCTGATGACGCTTCGTGTTCATGGGGCCAAAGGCAAGACTACATAGGTCTTATTCATCAGCCAAGCTGTGCACAATTCATGGAAGAACTTGCTAATCGCAGCCTGCAGCGGTTTCTCGCCATCATGCCGAGCCCTTTGCCAATGGCTGATCTGCACCTGCCAATGGGGCTACGTTTGACGCAATTAGAATTCCTCGGCTTCCAGGCGTTACGGCGTAACTGCCCCCTAAACATTAGAGTAAAGCCAAACCAGTTAAGTCCCCTTGGTGTAATTGAGGATTGCGTGCAGGTGGACGTCTGCATTCAACTGTCCAACGGCAGAGACCTGAAAGTAAAAGCCAGTCTTGAAATGCAGAGTTCCAACCAGCGCAATGGACATCAAGTAAGTTTAGTTGTGTTTCTTCTGGGCTAGGAATGTGCTGAACGTCCGTCTGCAAAGAAGGTATTTACACGCGGGCGAATATGTGTGTTTGCCTCGTTTTTATTCCGGTTTGTTTTCCTTAAATGTAAACAAAAAAGCAAAAGTACTCCCCCCATTCCTTTTTAAGTGTAATTAATAACGGTGCAGATTTTTGAGTCCTTATCTGATCTGTGTGGAATATGAATTCATTTGTACCAGTAATGTATGAATATGCCAAGTATTTCTTTAAATTAGGTTTGCGAGCTTGTGGTAAACACCAACCACATGCACTAGTGCGTGCGACTAGCCGTAGTTATGTTTTGTTGTTCAACGACTGGTTAAATACACTGGGATTGGTGTTTACTTCCAGCTCGCAAACTTGATTTAAAGAATTTTTACCACCACCCGCGCAATTAATTAAGGTTTAATTGTAATGCCATGTATTTGTTGATTTTAAATAATTGATCTAACCTTTCTCAGAATTATAATAGCAATCTGCTTTCTGAAGAAAGAATTTCTACAGGTTTAAAAGAGAAAGTTTATAGTTTCTTGATTACTTGTAATGTTATTTATTCAGAAAAATGACGATTTTTACATAAAGATCATCAGAATTTTCCTGATTATCTTAAAATAATGAATAAAATATTTAGCAAGGATTATATATCATTGGCATCCTCTAGCTCCGAGAAGGTATTCCCTAATTTAATGTAGATTTTGTTCAATGTGCAAAATTAACTATTCACACTACACCTTAAAGGAAAAGGAAATCTTCAATCCCTGTCGGACGCAATAGAGACAAGACAACCGACAAATGGTATTCGCCTGCCTAAAATGTTGCCTTGCATAAAGCCGAAATTAGCAAAAGCAAACAACAGTAGGATATATAAAAAATCCAAAAATCGGTATCATTGTAGATAAACGAATCCACGGCCAGTATCTTTAAATACATTCCCTTGACACTTTTACGTGGTAATTATATAATGCGCCCAGCCTCATTAAGAGTGAACCACATGTAGACTTATTGACATTCGATCAATATTTGTGCAGCTGACTTTAGTTCACTAGCAGTGCCAAATTATTATATGTAAGGGCAATTTAACCGACAACCGGTTTGTGTTATGTGGCGCTGATGCAAAAAATGAATGCATTTCATCGACTAACTAACAAAATTCCCGAGATATAAAATGGACGTTTTAAATCACGTTTAGCATGCCTGTAGGAAATGGTAAGAATTATATAAAGATGAAGAAAAAGAGCGAAAAGTTTAATATGAAATTTATCATATAGTCCATATGTAATAGATAATTTTCAGAAATTGATAAATGGCGAAGGAATTTTTCGAACAGTAACAGAAATATACTACTTATTATTGCAAACCGAAATAATTTTCACTTTTAGCGCAGAGTAAAACGAAATATTCTGAATGGCTACGAGGCTGAACTGCACAGCGGAGAACTTTCGTTGGCAGAAACTGAGGGCGACTTCGAATGGCTTCCCGACGGCAATGGCTACAGTGTAAGACCTGTACTGCGCAAACATCAAGCATTCAGAGGTCGTTTCAGACAGAGACGCAAGCGAAGTGAATCGAGCACTCGCGAACAGAGCGCCGGCACGCCCCAACTAGACAGCGCTAGCGTATCAATGAAATCAAACAGTGACTTCCTGCTTTTCGTTGTAGATCGTCTTCGTGTTGACACAGAGCTCAGTCTGTACGTTGCCTCAATCGACGGCGCACTTAGAATACGATTAGATTCACTACGCCTAGTTGAGTTTAACCTGGCCAGCATAGAGGCTCAACCACGTGGCGGCTTAGTCGACAGTACTGCGCAGACTATAAGATGGATATCGAACGGCCCATTAAAAGGCTTTCTTAAATCATCCATCGAGATGTTAGCCTTTAGTCGGCTGCAGGCGTTGTTTGCGCTTTTGTACACCCCAAAGGTGTGGAACCCCCCACCGGCAATTCACGATCTAGCACCAGCATCGCAACCAGTCAAATCATCGAAAGGCTCTGATAAGATATTCTGGCTTGATAATTCTGTCATAGAATCCGAGATATTCCCTCAAAACATACACCACACTGATCAGACTAGACAAAGACAACGTAGGTGGAGCAATTCGTTTAGCGACACTAAATCAATGGGTTGGCATAAGAGTTATTCTCGTAGATGAAGCAGTTCTCTTAACTTGTCGATGCTTTAAAATTATACAAGTTATTTCTAATGATGTTTCTATTCTTGGGTCACAGTTTGTAATCCATTCAACGGTTGAGTAAACAGAAATGAAGCGGATTTTAATTGTTTATCTCATACAATCTATACACTTGTAACATAAAGCATTCTCTTAAATAAAATAGGACTACGAGGAGTAAAGCTTTTCTGCGAACTCGTGCTATAGAGGTTGCAATTGCTGTAAAGATCATTTTGAATTAATGAATTACTGAAATTTTATCATAAATAGAATGTAAAAATATCAAAGTTACTGTGCTATATGCTTACATGATATTCGTCATTTGGAAAAAATTCGGGCTTTTAACATTGGATTTAGTGTCTGGACACACATAATTAAATCGATATTAGGTAATATATATATATATATATATATATATATATCTGTACATTTATATATACAGATAAATTTGCATTTTTATGCACCTATATAATGTCAGTATAAATTAAAGTTGACCTAAGGTAACAAAGGAAGTTCATAAAGTTGATCGATTACGTGCTCTAATTGAGAACTCGTCATGTGCTTGCCGGAATTTTCAGCGACCGGGGCTCAAATCGAAAACATATATATCAAAATCCTTCCGTTATACTTCAAATCAACATCAACATCAAATAGGCAAGGTGTATATTTTATAATGAAAGATCTGGGGTTGCCAGTTAGCCTTTTGTTTCTTAGAATTGCCTGAAAGAAAGGCTGACTAATTTTAGTTGACATATTACTGATTTAAACAATAATTG
>JAQBSW010014250.1:0-12046 GCA_029291075.1 Eudiplozoon nipponicum
AGTTCAATATATAACAGTTAAATACGGTTAGTTGCGGAGAATTAATATATATGCGAGTATGTATTAGGTGTTGCGAACCTAGTAACAAATTAGTTCAATAGTGACCAGAAGGGTAAACCAAAGACAAATGAACGGAGAGTATATTCCCATGCACTTTAGTTTCGTGCCTACAGGCCAAAGTTTTAAATGCTTTTGAAAAAATTCATTTGAAAATAATGTTATCTAGGTTAAAATTAATATTAATATTGTATTGCGTTTAATAGGGCTTGTTCATTAATCTCCTACGAAGGTTGAGTTACGTAAGTCCATTAAATTTTGGAAATTGACACAATACTAGATGATTGTGATTCTCAATTTCGGTGAACTATAGCATACATTCATATACATCATGTTGGTACCATATACCGACTCGGCAAACAGTGTTTATACCATGTACCTTTTCGGTCTTATTATGTTAATATCGGTAACTGACACAATAGCTATAGTGTTAGTATCCTTTACAGACTCGGTATATATATTATATAGAGTGAGTTAGCGTTGAAGTCGCATTGTCGAAGACTTTATATGATGTTAGCTTCACTATTGCAGATTTACACAATCGTCTAGGAGATTGTACCGTCCTATTAGCCCACATTCTTCGACCAATCATACAGTAGTTAAAGGGCGTAATACCGGCTCCTACTGATGAGTCGCCAGTAAGCTCGACACAAATTTGAATGAGATTATACTTTCCGTTCATGCTGTCTCTGGTTTATCCTCCTGGTCGCATCTGAACTAATTTATAACTAGGTTCGCAAACACCTAATACATAATTGTGCGTCTTGTCTGTACTGTATGATGTGAAAGATCTGACCTATTAACATGCCAATATGTGCATGCGGTTTTATGTTACCCTCTCCTTACCTTAATTGGGCGCATGGCTTCACCCATATAGATGAGATTCCTACCGTTACGTAATATTTGATACACCCTAATTTGTCAAATGGTTCAATTTTATCCTGTCGGCATATTGCATTGCAACTTTACCGTGCTTTTTACATACTTAGTTTGGAGTCAGGTATTACCATGACCCTCCGATCCTCTATTGTTTCGCATGACTTCACGTACATCTACCTATGATTACCTTAGGACGACCAGCGGGCAGAAGCTAGTCAGTCCGGGAATGGTAGCATGAACTTTGCCAGGTCTAAAGGGACACAGCCATCATCACGTGTCCTGTGAAGCCTCGAGTTTGGCCTAACTGCTCAGTAACTTTTATTGTTAAATGTGTAGCGTGCCAGACGCGAAGGGCAAGTTTCGGCAGCAGAAGGAAACTATGGCTACTGGCATCTTGGCAGATACTGTTTAATCAGGCTTGATTGACAGACTGTCTTTGAGAAGGAAAACTCCGAATACAAACCATCCTCACTAGGAATATATATATATATATAAGTTCATCCTCTCCGTGATTCCAAATAACTAATGTGCCACCCAAGAATCGTACACACAGTTTTGGATTTATGAACATCATAGCTAAGAGGTTGTTCTCTTCGTAATGCATGGAGATATTAGCTATTGAAACTGAGAGTAGTTGTGCCATTGGAACACCTTTAATTTTCTTATAAAATTCAATCATAAATATAAAATAAGTAGTGGGAATACATTTGTTCATCATCTCCATGACATGTCTCATCGTCATTTTACTTCCTTCTAATATTACTGGATGATCAACCAGGAAACTCTGAAAATATTCTATTGCTTTTGAGACTTGTATATCGATGTACACTGACACCACATCTAAACACGACAACCTATATGGTTCATTTAATTCAAACCTCAACCAAATTACATAAATTCATCAATGTATGGTCCTAAAATACGAATACTTCTTTATTCAGTTACACAGAAATTTGACAGTTTATATATATAAATTGAACCTCCAAGGGTTACCTGGTTCATTTTTTGGCGATTTCTCTATTTGGATAGCTTTATTAAAATCACGATTAAGCATTTCCAGCTCATTCTCATTAATTTGTACTTTAGAAATATTAACAACTCGATTAGTTACAGTATGATTAGTCAAAACTGCGGTCTATCTATAGATTCCCAAATTTACTGTATTTCATTAGTGTCTGATTTGAACCTTTTTAATCTCTCTATTACGTGCGATATCGATAAAATCCACCATACATTTAAAATTATTCGTGTGAAAGAAAGAAAATAACATAAATCTTACGTTTTAAAAGAAAGGCAACTTTTCTTTGAACTGCTATACTTATCTTCTATTCAGTAGGCAATATTCGAATTTCTATTACAACCCATTTTATATTTCTTTCTATCCTAATGAAACGTTTTATCGTTATTTTTAGTTTTACTAACTCTAAATTATTTGTTGATACAATTTTGCAACCGCGTATTCACGGTATTTTGCCCTCTCCTTACCCGGATGTCACTCGCAATAGCTTCATATTGTAAAGTAAGAATAAAAAATAGGTCTGACGTGTGCAAAGAGGAAGTGACATTTATCACTTCAGTTTCACATTGATGAGTGATACAAGTGCCGCTAATTATTTATAACTGATTACTTTTCATTCATTGATTACTTTCCAGTCCTAAATAAACGAACAGGCACACACTCGGACACACGCAGTACCGTAGCGTGCACTTATTTAGTAAATGATCAGATTTTGTTAGATCACTGAAATTTCACTTAGGTGAGTATGAGTGATTCCTTATGAATCAAAAATAAAAGAGAGCACATACACACAGGCATGACGTACGCTTATCTGTTGAATCACCAGTAGGTGTTACTCAATCACCATAAAATTATTTTTATGAGTGTACACATGCAGACGTATTGAAACGCACATACATTACACCCACTTACCTATTGCTATAATCAAGGTTACGGTCTTGATATAAACACCTGACCCATTAAGTACATTCATTTAGCAGTATAAAATACGCCTTGTATAATGTAGAAAGGGCAATTCATCCAGTATATCGGTTTCGTCCTTATTGAGAATTCATAATGTACTGGCCAGAATTTTCCGCATACATGGCTTGAAACTGGGCACATCTCCTGCGTAATCTGCTACAATAACCACTGAGTCACACTACCGTAGTAAATGTAGAGTTCCCAATAATGACGAAACCGCTCTACTAGATGAATTGCCTATTCTACACTATGCAATTCCTAGTTTATACGGGCAAATTTCTGTACTTAATTGGCCAGGTATTTAAATTAATATCATAATCATGAAAGTTTGTAATGATATTGAATGTTTGCGAAATGAACTAGCTATTATCTATCGACTTAATATGTGTTTTCTCTTCGTTATATATATATATATATATACATATATATATATATATATATATATGCATTTATGAATATGAGTGTTTAATTATTTATGTATATATGTGTTTCATTTTGCATTCATGTAAGCATTTTAAAAGAAATACTTTGCAGAATTAAATAAAATCGATTATTTCTCATGTTTTTTGCTGTAATTCGATCTTTGCCTACTTAAAATGACTGATTTTCATCCATACTGACATTGTGTTCGATTCAATAAATGTCAGTTCCATCTTGATAGCCCTTTGAAATCCTGTTTTAGCGATATGGCAGAAATTTTGCCTGCAATCAAGTCCAAAATGAAGTAGGTATATTGTCTAAGAACGAAAAAAAGTTTCTTGTTTCTTATTTGCTATAAATCAATGTGAAATCGTCAGTATTCCGTAAACAGTTTGATTATCGATTTTCACATAGAGAACATACACGTATATGATGAAGACAGGTCAATCATGATTAGGAAATAATAGGTTGACATCTTCAGCCTTTTTAGCACAATGACAATGTTTTACAGTATGTCAACCAAAAGTAGGACATGGTAGGGTCTAGATTTTGATATGAAATTGCCGATAAGAAATAATGCCTATGTTCAGATAACAAGAAAATTAAAGCCATCGGAAGTTAACTAGTATATGTTGAAAAAAGTACTGCAATAAATTGACTGAGTGAATGTCGAATTTTTTCACTGACTGAATAATTAAACGAATATTTTTTTTAATAGAAGTGGATGAATTGATAAAGTGACTGATTATTCAGCCTAATATTTTATTGAGTTTATTAATCACTGGACGATTAATAGAGTCATTTATTGATCGACTAATTAACACATGAACAAATTTTAAAAAATCATTGATTCTGCGGCGATAATTGTTATTTAAATCAAGGTTGAGAACTTGATATAAGCACCAATACCATTATATGCAAACATTTGTAAGTACAAATTAATCATTTTAATTCATTCATTTGACCGGTTTCGTCCTTGTTGAAACATGTGAGTATTGTCCAAACTTTGCCACAGACAGAGCTCGAATACGGGCACCTCTGCTTCGGAATCTGGTGCTCTAACCACTGAGCCACCCTACAGCACACCACACACAATTTTCAGTTGCATACCTACTAATAATATATTGGTATCGGAAACAAATGTTATGTGGCCTGTGGCGAGAGAAATTCCGGCCTGACGACCGCTGGACAGGAGCTAGTCAGTCCGGGAATGGTAGTATGAACCGTGCCGAGTCTAAAGGGACACAGTCATCATCCCGTTTTATGTGAAGCCTCAGGTTTAGGCTAACCGAGCAATAACTCATTGCTAAATATGTCTGAAAGAATGAGAGCAATCGTGCCAGACGCGAAGGGCAAGTTACGACTGCTGAAAGAAACTTTGGCCACTGGCATCAGGGCAGATAGTGCTCATCAGCCTTGGATGGCATACTGTCTAGGAGTAGGAAAACTCCGAATAAAAACCATCCTCGCGAGGAATGAGCGACCTAGTGCACTTTTACAGATTACATATCATGATGAACAACACGAATTACAATTTTCGCTTCTTAGGGTTATATGGCAATGAAGCATTAGTCACTTTTGGCCTTTGTCTGGCTGTACATGTTCTTGATGATGAGGATGATTGTGCGAGCAGTGCGAATTATTTATTTTTAACTTCACTACGAAGAAGGGTGGCTCAGTGGTTAGAGCAACAGACTTCAAAGCAGACGTGCCCAGGTTCGAGCCCGGCTGCAGCAGATTCTGGCCACTACATGAAGAATTCCCAATAAGAACGCAACCGTTGTACTGGATTAAGTGCCTATTCTACACTAGTTCAAACTGAAAAACGTATACATATTGGGATTGGTGTTTATATCGAGTTAGCAATCCTGATTTAAATAACGAGATAAGGTTGAGTGAATAATAAAACCGATGATTAATAGAGTTATCCACTTATTGTTAAACGGAACTATTTTATTTGCAATTTTTTATTCGTAGTTTTTTACCTAGCGACAGGTTAGGGGCTAGTTAGTAATGCCATAGTCAAAATGTGCAAAAAGTGTTGCTTTTCGTGCTAACTTCCAATTCATCAAGTATGTATTAGGTTTTGCGAACCTAGTAACAAATTAGTTCAGCTGTGACCAGAAGGATAAACCAAAGGCAGCATGAACGGAAAGTATAATCTCATTCACATTCGTGTCGTACTTACTGGCGACTCATCAGTAGGAGCCGGTATTACGCCCTTTAACCACTATATATTTGGTAGAAGAATGTGGAATAATAGGACGGTACAATCTCCTAGACGAATGTGTAAACCTGTAATAGTGAAGCTAACATAATCTAAAGTCAACGACAAAACGAATTCAATGCTACCTCACACTATATAATATATATACCGAGTCTGTAAGGATACTAACACTATGGCTATTGTGTTAGTAACGGATACCTTTTTGAAATCGATGAGTACCGGATTCTAACACTATGGTTTCCGAGTCGGTACCTGATACCAACCTGATGGATATAAATTTATGCTAAAGTTCACCCAAATTGAAAATTACAACAATTTCAGAACACCTGTTACTCCAATTCATCAATCGGAGTCAGCACAGCGGCAAAAATCAATATTTTTCTTATCCAATTTTACCTAATTTGTTGCTAGGTTCGTAATTTCTTTAAAATGATTGCATATTTTCGTTTTCAGAAACAGAGAATTTATAGCTGTTATATGTTTCATTGAATGTTGCCATTATTACCACGGAAACTGATAGCTGATGAAGATCGAGGTAGACAGGAACGCATTGATTGAGTAGCACGTGTATAGAATTGGTATTTATTCTCGATTTTGGTGAAATTTAGCCTCTCCAAAGCCTCGTTGGTGTTAACCTACACAGATAGGGAACATACTAAATATAGGGAGTTGGCTTTGATATCATTAAACGAACATTGGTTGCGAGGGCAGTGATAACAATTACTTTTAATCAAGGTTGCGGTCTTTATATAAACACCTGACCTACTATGCACTTATTTTTTTCAGTATAAACCAAGCATTGTATAGTGTGGAAAAGGCAATTCATACGGTAGACCGGTTTCGACCTTATTGGGAACTCATCACGTACAGAGCGGCTCAGTGGTTCGAGCACCAGATTAAGAAGCAGACCCTCGAACCCTGTCCGCGACAAAATATGGACAGTACGTGATGTGTTCCCTATACGGACGAAACCGGTTTACTCGATGTACTGCCCTTTCTACACTGTACAATTCTTAGTTTATACTGACAAATGTATGTACTTAATGGATCAGGTGTTTATATCAAGATCGACACCTTTATTAAAACGTGGTTGACTTTGGTGTTTGTTGCCTTAAACTTTATATGAAGTTGATTCTGCTTCAGCTTGAATGGACATACCTATTGGAGATGACAACGTCTGACTGTCTCGCATATTTGACCGAATAGATAATGGCTCTCAGACGTAGGGCAAGTTCCTTCTGACGTGTCGCCAGTAGGCAAGAACCGGGTACGTAACTGAGTTTATAATTTATGTTCCGTCGGCTTTCAGCAGTTAAATTGCTGATTTTTCTGTTGATAACTATGCAAAAGTGAGGTTACTGATGAATGGGTAATTATGAGTTGACATGTTCATTCACCTATTATAATTTAAATGTTTGGCAGTTTATCAACATAAGTAGGGCAATGTAAGGCCTACATTTTAAAATGTGCAATCTGATAAGAGATTATGCATACGTTCATATACGAGGAAGATGTTTGCCAGCGGAAATAAAATAGTAGAAGTTAAGACAAGTATTGTAACCGATAAAACTATTGATTGAGTGTGTGAGTGACTATTTATTCTATTGAATGATAATTGAACAAATAGCTGCTTTAAAAAAGTGACTAATTATTTTATTTAATTATGTACTGAACTAATCATTGATCAATCAACTGAGAGATGGTCAAGCAGATCGAATGAATACTTCCTTAAAATCTCGGTTGAATGATTGGAATAATTTATTATGGATTTATCCATTGAATAATTGATTGACTGGTTGATTAATAAAGTGATTGATTGATTGGTTGGTTGGTTAGTTCACTGATTAATCGAATGGTTGGTGAACTGATTGATTGATTGGTTGGTTGGCTTTGGATTGATTGATTAACTGTTTAATTTATTGATTGATTGATTTGTTGATTTGATGATTGGTTGATTGATTAATTGATTAATTGATTAATTGATTAAATGATTAATTGATTAATTCATTAATTCATTAATTGATTAATTGATTTATTGATTGGTTGGTTGATTGATTGATTGGTTGGTTGGCTTTGGATTGATTGATTAACTGTTTAATTTATTGATTGATTGATTTGTTGATTTGATGATTGGTTGATTGATTAATTGATTAATTGATCGATTGATTAAATGATTGATTGATTGATTAATATATTTATTGATTGATTGATTGATTTATTGATTGGTTGGTTGATTGATTGATGGATTGGTCGATTGATTGATTGATTGATTGATTGATTGATCGATTGATTGATTGATTGATTGATTGATTGATCGATTGATTGATTGATTGATTGATTGATTGATTGATTGATTGATTGATTGATTGATTGATTGATTGATTGATTGATTGATTGATTGATTGATTGATTGATTGATTGATTGATTGATTGATTGATTAATTAATTGATTAATTGATTAATTAAAATGATTTTGCTTCTTATGGTCGTTTCCTTGATTTCATGATTTATCAAAGCTTAATTGAATAATTTATTCTATCGCCTAAATAACAAGCTTCTCCGCAACGATTTACCTGATCTGGGTTGTTTCGATTGTAGTATAGATATTTGTGAATTTGTAATATATATTAGTTAGACTAGGGTAGATAATAGAGAATTATTATTATTGCTTTTGTATATTGAGATTATCAGTAGAGTTGAAGATGTTTTGGACCATTTGTATATTGGTGTAGCAACGTGAATAATACATATGCCACACTTTCTACCAAATACAGGCGGTTAAAGGGTGTAATACCGGCTCTACTGATGAGTCGCTGTGTACACGAACGAATGTGAATGATTATACTTCCGTCTATGCTGCCTTGGTTTATCCTTCTGGTCACAACTGAACTATTATAATAATAGGTTCAAACCATATACTTGCATATATATTAGTTTCGCAAACAAAACAAACAGTATTAAACTGCCTTTCGATTTGTTTGCATCCGCTTTCTTGCTGATTTCGCCATACATTTCGATATCCTGGTACAGCTAACTTTTTCAATGGGAAGCACATCACCTACGCAGTTGACAAACAATATGTCATGCACTGATTTGTCAAATATCGAGCCTGTACTGGGCAAAAACTTGCTGGTTACCGAGATAGGCTAGATTTCACCAAACTTCAGAAATTTAACCAATCGTTAGCACATGACACACTAGAAAATTATACATTCGTGGTAAACACTACGTCATTCAATTAAATATATAATAATTATTTATTGCCTGTTCGGCGATCTAATATCCGTGAAATCGTGTAATGGACATTGCATAACTAGTAAAAAATCAGTTCAAATACGACGAGAAGAACATACCAAAGTCAGCATGAACGAAAGGTATTATTTCTAATACACCTGCGTTTCATACTTACTGATGAGCCCTAAATCCATTTCATAAAATTGGTTAAGAAATGTGAGATAGTTGGACGATGCAAATAACAGGCAAAACGCAAATCATAGATGATCAACTTAAACGTAAACAGTCAATACGTACAGAATAATTAATTAAACGAACATTGGTTGCGCGGGTGGTGATAACAATTAATATAATCAAGGTTGCGAACTTGATATAAGCACCTTACCCATTAATTACTTACATTTTGTCAGTATAAACTAAGAATTGAATAGTGTAGAAAAGGCAATTCATCCAGTAGACCGGTTTCGTTCTTATTGGGAACTCATCATGTACTGGCCAGAATTTGCCGCGAACAGGGCTCGAACCTGGGCACGTCTGCTTCGGAATCTGGTGCTCTAAAAACTAAGCCATCCTGCCGCACACTACACAAAATTTTCAGTCATATACTAGCTAATGAACATTTATATACCTTATATATATATATATATATATATATATATATATATATATATATATATATATATATATATATTTAAACCAATTACCATTTCTACACTATAATTCTTAGTTTATACTGACAAATTAAAGTACTTAATGGGCCAGGTTCTTATATCACCTTGATTATAATAATTGTTATCACCGCCCGCACAACCAATGTTCGTTTAATTATATAAATTTTCATTTCAATACCACTTCCGCATGTAATGTGGTGTCTGTTCAGTAATGACAGATTTGGGATGGTTAGTTGGAAATTTTGGTCTAAATGGATGCCATATGAGCTCCACCTAAAAGAGAAAAAAACTAACCGAGTTACATTAATTAGTATATGACTGAAAGTTGTGTGTAGTGTGCGGCAGGGTGGCTCAGTGGTTAGAGCACCAGATTCCGAAGCAGACGTACCCAGGTTCGAGCCCTGTCCGCGGCAAATTCTGGCCAATACGTGATGAGTTCCCAATGAGAACGAAACCCGTCTACTGGATGAATTGCCTTTTCTACACTATACAATTCTTAGTTTATACTGACAAAATGTAAGTAATCAATGGGTCAGGTGCTTATACCAAGATCGCAACCTTGGTAAAACTTAAATCCAGAATACTGCATTGTTGGCAGTGTCATTATTTATGTTAAAAATACTCACCTGAGCATTTATTAATGCACATATGTTTGTGTATAGGTATGCAATTATACTTGTATACATGGCTTTATGTACGTTGGAATGTACCTGTCTATCCGTTGCTGCATATTATCATGTGTGTATTTATGCCTGTCTGTCTTTCTGTCTGTGCATGTTTATAAATTTAGGTATTGCTGTGTTTGTTTTTAGCTTGAATTGATCTATGTATGTTTATACTGCACTCGCGAGACCGTTGATAAAATTCGGTTCAGAAAATTTTTGTTTGTGACTGGTTTGAGAAAGAAAACATGTTTTTATGCACACATTTTTTTAATCCGTTTTATACAGCACATTTTTTTTAAATTTTTATTTTTTTGCTGGAGCTCAGCTTCATAATGATATTTGCGATATTCAATATTCGCAAAGTTTAGTTGAAAGAATACGTTATGCAACATTGAGCAAGATGCGCGGAAAAAAATAATTTGGACAAATGTGCAAACACACAACAAAATTTACTAGTTTTTATTCAAGTTCTGTGCGAATTTTTTTGCTTATTAAGAAAAGGTTTGTTGAAGTAGCACAAAATAGCCTCCGCTATGTGTCTACTTTCGTCTTTCAATTTAATGTACCTAAAAATCCGCCTGGTTTGAAGTGTGATTTTTATAAACACTATGATCAGTTGAGTATTAGGTGTCGCGCACCTAGTAAAAAATTAATTCAAATAGGACAAGAAGGATAAACAAAAGTTAGCATGAACGGAAAGTATAATATCATGTGAACATTCGTTTCGTGCTTACTGGCGACTCATCAGCAGGAGCCGGTTTTACGCCCTTTAACCACTATATATTTGGGTGAGGAATGTGGGATAATTGGACGGTACAATCTCCTAGACGAATGTGTAAACCTGCAGTTGTGAAGCTAACATCATATAAAGTCTCGACAATGCGACTTCAAAGCTAACTCACTCTATATAATATATATACCGAGTCTGTAAAGGATACTAACACTATGGCTATTGTGTTAGTAACCGATACCAACACTATATTACCGGGAAGGTACATGGTACTAACACTATAATTGCCGATTCGGCTAATGGAACCAACGTGATGGATAGCAATGTATGCTCAGAAATTGAGAATTAAACTTTCTCTTAATCGATATGAGTTATCAAATTACGCGGTAAGTATAACATCATTCAATTCCATATATATATATATATATATATATATATATATATATATATATATATATATATATATATATATATATATATATAAATAGCAAATACTGTTTGTTGCGCAGAACCAATATATATATATAGTATTAGTAATAGAAAGTTGTGGTTTGATATAAACATCGACTGATATTTATATATGTCAGTAGTAAATCTAAGATTAGGATAGTGTGAAAAAGGCAATCTGCCCTTTCTACACTATACAATTCTTAGTTTAAGTACTGACATGCAAGTAATTAATGGGTCAGGTGTTTATATCAAGACCGCAACCTTGGATTATAATAATTGTTATCACCACCGCGCAAACTAATAAAATTGTTTATATGTAAGTATAAATTTTAGGTTTTATGAACCTATAAATGTTGTCTAGTTGCACTAGAAGATAAACCCAGAAGTGAAGCTAAATCATATAAAATCTTCTACAACGAGACCAATGCTAACTACTCAAATAATATGTATACTAAGTCAGAAAAGGTACCAACCTATCAAGTTATTGTGTTAATACCTGATACCAATTTTATAGTACTGATTAGGTAGATGGTACTAAACTATGATTGCCGAATCGGTACATGGTACCAAATAATGATGGATTTCTATTATACATAAACTCAAGCCAGTATCCATCCTTATTAAAAACTGTCTCATACTCCCGTCCCAGGTCTACGTCAGAGTTCTCGAATGATTGTGAAAAATAATCCAAATAATACCGTCCTATTATCCCACATTCTTCTACCAAATATA
>JAQBSW010014251.1:0-12045 GCA_029291075.1 Eudiplozoon nipponicum
CACAAAAGTCAAAAGTGACTAATGTTTCACTGCCATATAACCAAAAGGAGTGAAAAAAATGTATATAAGTGAAATTAGACAAATTATTAGTGACATTTACGAGAGAGAGGCAGAGCGAGAGAAGGAATACCTTGCTGCTATGAGTAAATTTATCAGGGTAACTCACAGAAATGAGGCAAACGAAACCTCTCCACAACACCATCATGGCCAAGTTAGCATTCGGGCAAGGCGACATCATCAATACAGCTTCCTTGCGGATTTCACTGTATCACGTCATAAACAAACCAAAACTCGCAGCTAACTTTTCCCTACTAAGAAAAGAAAAATAACAAGATGATACTACTAGATATCTGCAACAAGATCTCCACTAAGCTCGATTCGATGCCATATCGCTAAGAGTTTCTAACAAAGAACTATGATGCGAACAAGGACCCCATCCTGGCAGACGAGTAGGTCCTATACTACCCAATTTTGGTGTAAGTGACTTCAATTGATTCTGCCATGTCAAAATCTGCCCACCTTGTTTCTTACGCCAATTTGGTGCTGGATAAGAGAACAGAGATCTACTGGGCAATCGAAATGAGGGCATACGCAAAACGTGACCGAGCCAACGAAGTTGATGGAGCCTTATTTGTTTTCCTAACGACGAGCTCTTATTGTCTGATCCAAAAATACCTCTACGCATGTCAACGTTAGTTATTCGTTGTTGGTAACCAACATGTGCTATACTTCTCAAACATCGATGATCAAATGCCTGTAAGCGTTTCAAATCACCAACTCTAAGAGGCCAAGTTTCACAAGCGTATAGTAAGACTGTGCGTATAAATGCATTGTAAACACGAGAAAGCTACTCTAGCTCTCGCTTTCCCCATTCCTACCTCGTCGGACATATTGCCTACGTTATTGATAGAGCTCCCAAGATATGTAAACCTGTCGACTATGTCTAGATCTTCATTCTGCAGTCGCAACGTTGGAGTGAGTGGTGAGTGAACCTGTAACTGTATCTTACATTTAGAGGGGGCGAAATTCATGCCGAAAGACAAACAACGTCTGTCAATCTATTCAAGGTGGCCTGGGCAGCATCCCGATTGTTGAATAATAGTACGATGTCGTCCGCATAGTCAAGATCGAGTGGTTTATCGCCCGGGACAACTTCAACTCTAGCATCCTGAATGTGTAGGAGAATGTTTTTCATAATAGCATCGATTACAAAATTAAACAAAAATTGGGAAAGCGGACAACTTTGACGAACACCACTGCTGGTTCTAAAGTTATGCGTTAATTCATTATAGACCTTAACGCGACCAGAAGTATTTGTGTAGAGAGCTCGTATAATATTTACAAATTTGGTGGGCACACCACTTTTCGACAAGATATGGAATAAAACATTGCGATCCACCGAATCAAATGCACCCTTGACGTCTAGAAAGACGGCTACTGTGGGACGGTGATATAAATGTCTCTGTTCGAGAACTTTCCTTAACGTAAAAATATTATCTATTAAACCTCGTCCTTCTAGGAATCCGGCCTGTTCTTCTCTTGTATGTGATTCAAGTGAAGCGCTAAGACGACGTAGAATAATCTAAGCAAATAACCTTGATACGTCCGGAGTCAAACTTATACCACGATGGCTATCGCATGAAATACGATTGCCCTTTTTGAGGATGGGAATGATTGTCGAATCATTCCAGTCAAGTGGTACGGTTTCCTCATTCCATATAGTATAAAAAAGTTTAGTCAACGCTCCTGAAATTATATAGCCACCATCCTTAAACAATCCTGGAAGCAAACTATCGGGGCCTGCTGCTTTGTGGCATTTAAAAGATAGGATTGCATCGCGTTATTCTAACTCTGATGGTTCTTCGGGACTAACATTCCACATTGTGGATGCAGACATGCATTCGGGAATCGGAACTGACACGGGTGGCCAAGACAATTGATCTCTAAAGTGTTCAGCCCACCTGTCAAGATGACTTATTTTATCGATTATTAAATTGTTGTTACTATCATTTATAGTTTCACTAATTTTAATTGTCTCGGACCTGTTGCGCGGATAAGTTTGAAGAAACAGCGACTATTACCTGACGCGATAGCTACTTCCATTTCTTCAGCCTTTCTGGTCCAAAAGTTTTCGAGTTCGACTTTTAGACTGCGCTTAATTTGGCGTCTTATATTATGAGTCGAGCCAGGTGGAATTTGGCACCTTATTTCGAGTATCTCCATAGATTTTACAGAGAGCCAGTGATTATTTCTACGGGGGCCTGCAATACCATATACAGTAGTACCTGCAGTGTGCATAGTGGAATATATCTTGGGCCAAATTATATTCGGATTTTCGCCATCCTGACCAATTAGATTAGCCTTTAGAATATTTCCATAATTTTGTCGGAAGGACGGTTGTTCGAGTTTGCCTACATCAATTTGGGGTTTATTCTTAATTATTTTCCCGGAAAATTTTAGTGCAAATCTGCAACAGATAAGTGCATGGTCCGAGTCTACATAAATATTCCAAAAAGAACGACAATCCTGGAGGCAACCACGCCATCTATAACTAATTGCTACATGATTTATCTAATTCCAACGTTGTCCGGGTACTGGAGGACGCCATGTAGCACAACGTTTAACTCTATGTCTTAAGTTTGTATTACTTAATTATAGACTATGTTCAGCGCAGCTATCCAAAAGCCGTTCACCATTATCGTTGCGCGCTGAGCTTAGAGGGCATCTTCCAATTAAACGAAATTCTGTGTTACTTAAGCTCCCAACTTGAGCATTCATGCAAATTAGTAAGGAGCTTAATTCGGAGCAAAAGCGTCCTTGCTTTCTTCTGTTCTGCAATCGGTAGGAGCATATGCAGATACAACGAAGAGGCAACGATTATAACGGTTTTTTGCTTTGATTTTAGTAGATGTATTTAAACGTGCCGCACACAATCGACTATTTAAAGGGATCCATTCAATTAAGCAAGCTTCAGCTCGCGCGCTAAGCGCAATACCAACGCCCCATTTACCGGCTTGAGAGAACTCTGTGGAACCAGATGTTCGAAGCCAATAACGCGTAGATAGGGATGGAGCAACTAGTTCTGTAATGCACGTAGGATCCTGTATTCTGGTTTCAGATACGCAACATATGTCGATTTCTAATTTATCCAACGTACGAGCAAGAGATTCTTGCTGTCCATGTTGTTTTAATGTTTGCAAATTTAATGAGCCTATGTTAAAGCCTAACATAGGTTTAATGAAAATGGTTCTTGTAGACGATCATTCATTAAACCTAAGTTAGGTTTTAACGTAGGCGCATTTAATGTGCGAACATTAAAACAACTTGGACAGCAAGAATCTCTTGCTCGTACGTTGGATAAATTAGAAATCGACATATGTTGCGTATCTGAAACCAGAATACAGGATCCTACGTGTATTACAGAACTAGTTGCACCATCCCTATCTACGCGTTATTGGCTTCGAACATCTGGTTCCACAGAGTCCTCTCAAGCCGGTAAATGGGGCGTTGGTATTGCCCTTAGCGCGCGAGCTGAAGCTTGCTTAATTGAATGGATCCCTTTAAATAGTCGATTGTGTGCGGCACGTTTAAATACATCTACTAAAATCAAAGCAAAAAACCGTTATCATCGTTGCCTCTTCGTTGTATCTGCATATGCTCCTACCGATTGCAGCACAGAAGAAAGCAAGGACGCTTTTTACTCCGAATTAAGCTCCTTACTAAGTAAAGCACGAAGTTCGGATATAGTCCTGGTTATGGGTGACATGAATGCTCAAGTTGGTCGCTTAAGCAACACAGAATTTCATTTAGGTGGAAGATACACTCTAAGCTCGACTCGCAATGATAATGGTGAACGGCTTTTGGATAGCTGCGCTGAACATAGACTATATTTAAGTAGTACAAATTTCAGACGTAGTGTTAAACGTTGTGCTACATGGCGTCCTCCAGCACCCGGACAACGGTGGACTCAAATAGATCATGTAGCAATTAGTTATAGATGGCGTGGTTGCATCCAGGATTGTCGCTCTTTTTGGAACACTTATGTCGACTCGGACCATGCACTTATCCGTTGTAGATTTGCTCTAAAATTTTCCGGGAAAATAATTAAGAATAAACCCCAAATTGATGTAGGCAAACTCGAACAACCGTCCATCCGACAAAACTATGAAAATATTCTAAAGGCTAATCTAACTGGTCTGAATAGCGAAAATCCGAATATACTTTGGTCCAAGATAAGTTCCACTATGCACAATGCAGGTACTACTGTATGTGGCATAGCAGGCCCCCGTAGAAATAATCACTGGCTCTCTGTAAAATCTATGGAGATACTCGAAATAAGGCGCCAAATTCCACCTGGCTCGACTCATAATAATACCCGTCGCAATATAAGACGCCAACTTAAGCGCAGTCTAAAAGGCGATCCCGAAAACTTTTGGAGCAGAAAGGCTGAAGAAATGGAAGTAGCTTTCGCGTCAGGTAACAGTCGCTGTTTGTTCCAACTTATACGCACAACAGGTCCGAGAAAGTTAAAAGTTAGCGAAACTATAAATGATAGTAACAACGAATTAATAACCGATAAAATAAGTCGTCTTGACAGGTGGGCTGAACACTTTAGAGATCAATTTTCTTGGCCACCCGCGTCAGTTCCGCTTCCCGAAAGCATGTCTGCATCAACAGTGTGGAATGTTAGTCCCGAAGAACCATCCGAGTTAGAAGTACGCGATGCAATCCTATCTCTTAAGCGCCGCAAAGCCGCCGGCCCCGATGATCTGCTTCCGGGATTGTTTAAGGATGGTGGCGATATAATTTCAGGAGCGTTGACCAAACTTTTTCATACTATATGGAATGAGGAAACCGTACCACTTGACTGGAATGAGTCGACCATCATTCCCATCTTCAAAAAAGGCAATCGTAATTCGTGCGATAACCATCGTGGTATAAGTTTGACTCCGGTCGTATCAAGGTTATTTGCTTCGATTATCCTACGTCGTCTAAGCGCTTCACGTGAATCACAAACAAGAGAAGAACAGGCCGGATTCCGCACAGGACGAGGTTGTATAGATAATATTTTTACGTTAAGGCAAGTTCTCGAACAGAGACATTTATATCACCGTCCCACAATAGTCGTCTTTCTAGACTTCAAGGGTGCATTTGATTCGGTGGATCGCAATGTTTTATTCCATATCTTGTCGAAAATTGGTGTGCACACAAATTTTTTAAAATAATATACGAGCTCTCTACACAAATATTTATGGTCTCGTTAAGGTTTACAACGAATTGACGCATAACTTTACAACTAGCAGTGGTGTTCGTCAAGTTTGTCCACTTTCCCCATTTTTGTTTAATTTTGTTATCGATGCTATTATGGACAACACTCTCCCACACATTCAGGATGCTGGAGCTGAAGTTCTCCTGGGAGATGAACTAGTCGATCTTGAATATGCGGACGATATCGTACTATTACTCGACAATCAGGATACTGCCCAGACCACCGTGAATAGATTAAAAGACGATGTTCCGTCTTTCGGTATGAAATTCGCACCCTTTAAATGTAAGATACTGCTACAGGATCACCCACCACTCACTCCAACGTTGAAGATCTTGAAATAGACGACAGGTTTAGATAACAATTATTATAATCAAGGTTGCGGTCTTGATATAAACACCTGACCCATTAATTACTTACATATGTCAGTATAAACTAAGAATTGTATAGTGTAGAAAAGGCAATTCATCCAGTAGACCGGTTTCGTCCTTATTGGGAACTCATCAAGTACTGGCCAGAATTTGCCGCGGACAGGATACGAACCTGGGCACGTCTGCTTCGGAATCTGGTGCTCTAACCACTGAGCTATCCTGCCGCACACTACACTACACACAATTTTCAGTTATATACTAACTAATGTAACTTGGTTAGTCAATTTTTCCTTTAGGTGGAGCTCATATGGCATCCATTTAGACCCAAAGTTCCAACTAACCATGCCCAATCTGTCATTACTGAACAGACACCACATTACATGGGGAAGTGGTATTGAAATGAACATTTATATAATTAAACGAACATTGGTTGCGCGGGTGGTGATAACAATTATTATAATCAAGGTTGCGGTCTTGATATAAACACCTGACCCATTAATTACTTACATATGTCAGTATAAACTAAGAATTGTATAGTGTAGAAAAGGCAATTCATCCAGTAGACCGGTTTCGTCCTTATTGGGAACTCATCAAGTACTGGCCAGAATTTGCCGCGGACAGGATACGAACCTGGGCACGTCTGCTTCGGAATCTGGTGCTCTAACCACTGAGCTATCCTGCCGCACACTACACTACACACAATTTTCAGTTATATACTAACTAATGTAACTTGGTTAGTCAATTTTTCCTTTAGGTGGAGCTCATATGGCATCCATTTAGACCCAAAGTTCCAACTAACCATGCCCAATCTGTCATTACTGAACAGACACCACATTACATGGGGAAGTGGTATTGAAATGAACATTTATATAATTAAACGAACATTGGTTGCGCGGGTGGTGATAACAATTATTATAATCAAGGTTGCGGTCTTGATATAAACACCTGACCCATTAATTACTTACATATGTCAGTATAAACTAAGAATTGTATAGTGTAGAAAAGGCAATTCATCCAGTAGACCGGTTTCGTCCTTATTGGGAACTCATCAAGTACTGGCCAGAATTTGCCGCGGACAGGATACGAACCTGGGCACGTCTGCTTCGGAATCTGGTGCTCTAACCACTGAGCTATCCTGCCGCACACTACACTACACACAATTTTCAGTTATATACTAACTAATGTAACTTGGTTAGTCAATTTTTCCTTTAGGTGGAGCTCATATGGCATCCATTTAGACCCAAAGTTCCAACTAACCATGCCCAATCTGTCATTACTGAACAGACACCACATTACATGGGGAAGTGGTATTGAAATGAACATTTATATAATTAAACGAACATTGGTTGCGCGGGTGGTGGTAACAATTATTATAATCAAGGTTGCGGTCTTGATATAAACACCTGACCCATTAATTACTTACATATGTCAGTATAAACTAAGAATTGTATAGTGTAGAAAAGGCAATTCATCCAGTAGACCGGTTTCGTCCTTATTGGGAACTCATCAAGTACTGGCCAGAATTTGCCGCGGACAGGATACGAACCTGGGCACGTCTGCTTCGGAATCTGGTGCTCTAACCACTGAGCTATCCTGCCGCACACTACACTACACACAATTTTCAGTTATATACTAACTAATGTAACTTGGTTAGTCAATTTTTCCTTTAGGTGGAGCTCATATGGCATCCATTTAGACCCAAAGTTCCAACTAACCATGCCCAATCTGTCATTACTGAACAGACACCACATTACATGGGGAAGTGGTATTGAAATGAACATTTATATAATTAAACGAACATTGGTTGCGCGGGTGGTGGTAACAATTATTATAATCAAGGTTGCGGTCTTGATATAAACACCTGACCCATTAATTACTTACATATGTCAGTATAAACTAAGAATTGTATAGTGTAGAAAAGGCAATTCATCCAGTAGACCGGTTTCGTCCTTATTGGGAACTCATCAAGTACTGGCCAGAATTTGCCGCGGACAGGATACGAACCTGGGCACGTCTGCTTCGGAATCTGGTGCTCTAACCACTGAGCTATCCTGCCGCACACTACACTACACACAATTTTCAGTTATATACTAACTAATGTAACTTGGTTAGTCAATTTTTCCTTTAGGTGGAGCTCATATGGCATCCATTTAGACCCAAAGTTCCAACTAACCATGCCCAATCTGTCATTACTGAACAGACACCACATTACATGGGGAAGTGGTATTGAAATGAACATTTATATAATTAAACGAACATTGGTTGCGCGGGTGGTGATAACAATTATTATAATCAAGGTTGCGGTCTTGATATAAACACCTGACCCATTAATTACTTACATATGTCAGTATAAACTAAGAATTGTATAGTGTAGAAAAGGCAATTCATCCAGTAGACCGGTTTCGTCCTTATTGGGAACTCATCAAGTACTGGCCAGAATTTGCCGCGGACAGGATACGAACCTGGGCACGTCTGCTTCGGAATCTGGTGCTCTAACCACTGAGCTATCCTGCCGCACACTACACTACACACAATTTTCAGTTATATACTAACTAATGTAACTTGGTTAGTCAATTTTTCCTTTAGGTGGAGCTCATATGGCATCCATTTAGACCCAAAGTTCCAACTAACCATGCCCAATCTGTCATTACTGAACAGACACCACATTACATGGGGAAGTGGTATTGAAATGAACATTTATATAATTAAACGAACATTGGTTGCGCGGGTGGTGATAACAATTATTATAATCAAGGTTGCGGTCTTGATATAAACACCTGACCCATTAATTACTTACATATGTCAGTATAAACTAAGAATTGTATAGTGTAGAAAAGGCAATTCATCCAGTAGACCGGTTTCGTCCTTATTGGGAACTCATCAAGTACTGGCCAGAATTTGCCGCGGACAGGATACGAACCTGGGCACGTCTGCTTCGGAATCTGGTGCTCTAACCACTGAGCTATCCTGCCGCACACTACACTACACACAATTTTCAGTTATATACTAACTAATGTAACTTGGTTAGTCAATTTTTCCTTTAGGTGGAGCTCATATGGCATCCATTTAGACCCAAAGTTCCAACTAACCATGCCCAATCTGTCATTACTGAACAGACACCACATTACATGGGGAAGTGGTATTGAAATGAACATTTATATAATTAAACGAACATTGGTTGCGCGGGTGGTGATAACAATTATTATAATCAAGGTTGCGGTCTTGATATAAACACCTGACCCATTAATTACTTACATATGTCAGTATAAACTAAGAATTGTATAGTGTAGAAAAGGCAATTCATCCAGTAGACCGGTTTCGTCCTTATTGGGAACTCATCAAGTACTGGCCAGAATTTGCCGCGGACAGGATACGAACCTGGGCACGTCTGCTTCGGAATCTGGTGCTCTAACCACTGAGCTATCCTGCCGCACACTACACTACACACAATTTTCAGTTATATACTAACTAATGTAACTTGGTTAGTCAATTTTTCCTTTAGGTGGAGCTCATATGGCATCCATTTAGACCCAAAGTTCCAACTAACCATGCCCAATCTGTCATTACTGAACAGACACCACATTACATGGGGAAGTGGTATTGAAATGAACATTTATATAATTAAACGAACATTGGTTGCGCGGGTGGTGATAACAATTATTATAATCAAGGTTGCGGTCTTGATATAAACACCTGACCCATTAATTACTTACATATGTCAGTATAAACTAAGAATTGTATAGTGTAGAAAAGGCAATTCATCCAGTAGACCGGTTTCGTCCTTATTGGGAACTCATCAAGTACTGGCCAGAATTTGCCGCGGACAGGATACGAACCTGGGCACGTCTGCTTCGGAATCTGGTGCTCTAACCACTGAGCTATCCTGCCGCACACTACACTACACACAATTTTCAGTTATATACTAACTAATGTAACTTGGTTAGTCAATTTTTCCTTTAGGTGGAGCTCATATGGCATCCATTTAGACCCAAAGTTCCAACTAACCATGCCCAATCTGTCATTACTGAACAGACACCACATTACATGGGGAAGTGGTATTGAAATGAACATTTATATAATTAAACGAACATTGGTTGCGCGGGTGGTGATAACAATTATTATAATCAAGGTTGCGGTCTTGATATAAACACCTGACCCATTAATTACTTACATATGTCAGTATAAACTAAGAATTGTATAGTGTAGAAAAGGCAATTCATCCAGTAGACCGGTTTCGTCCTTATTGGGAACTCATCAAGTACTGGCCAGAATTTGCCGCGGACAGGATACGAACCTGGGCACGTCTGCTTCGGAATCTGGTGCTCTAACCACTGAGCTATCCTGCCGCACACTACACTACACACAATTTTCAGTTATATACTAACTAATGTAACTTGGTTAGTCAATTTTTCCTTTAGGTGGAGCTCATATGGCATCCATTTAGACCCAAAGTTCCAACTAACCATGCCCAATCTGTCATTACTGAACAGACACCACATTACATGGGGAAGTGGTATTGAAATGAACATTTATATAATTAAACGAACATTGGTTGCGCGGGTGGTGGTAACAATTATTATAATCAAGGTTGCGGTCTTGATATAAACACCTGACCCATTAATTACTTACATATGTCAGTATAAACTAAGAATTGTATAGTGTAGAAAAGGCAATTCATCCAGTAGACCGGTTTCGTCCTTATTGGGAACTCATCAAGTACTGGCCAGAATTTGCCGCGGACAGGATACGAACCTGGGCACGTCTGCTTCGGAATCTGGTGCTCTAACCACTGAGCTATCCTGCCGCACACTACACTACACACAATTTTCAGTTATATACTAACTAATGTAACTTGGTTAGTCAATTTTTCCTTTAGGTGGAGCTCATATGGCATCCATTTAGACCCAAAGTTCCAACTAACCATGCCCAATCTGTCATTACTGAACAGACACCACATTACATGGGGAAGTGGTATTGAAATGAACATTTATATAATTAAACGAACATTGGTTGCGCGGGTGGTGATAACAATTATTATAATCAAGGTTGCGGTCTTGATATAAACACCTGACCCATTAATTACTTACATATGTCAGTATAAACTAAGAATTGTATAGTGTAGAAAAGGCAATTCATCCAGTAGACCGGTTTCGTCCTTATTGGGAACTCATCAAGTACTGGCCAGAATTTGCCGCGGACAGGATACGAACCTGGGCACGTCTGCTTCGGAATCTGGTGCTCTAACCACTGAGCTATCCTGCCGCACACTACACTACACACAATTTTCAGTTATATACTAACTAATGTAACTTGGTTAGTCAATTTTTCCTTTAGGTGGAGCTCATATGGCATCCATTTAGACCCAAAGTTCCAACTAACCATGCCCAATCTGTCATTACTGAACAGACACCACATTACATGGGGAAATGGTATTGAAATGAACATTTATATAATTAAACGAACATTGGTTGCGCGGGTGGTGATAACAATTATTATAATCAAGGTTGCGGTCTTGATATAAACACCTGACCCATTAATTACTTACATATGTCAGTATAAACTAAGAATTGTATAGTGTAGAAAAGGCAATTCATCCAGTAGACCGGTTTCGTCCTTATTGGGAACTCATCAAGTACTGGCCAGAATTTGCCGCGGACAGGATACGAACCTGGGCACGTCTGCTTCGGAATCTGGTGCTCTAACCACTGAGCTATCCTGCCGCACACTACACTACACACAATTTTCAGTTATATACTAACTAATGTAACTTGGTTAGTCAATTTTTCCTTTACGTGGAGCTGCATATGGCTGATCCATTGTGAGTACCCAAAGTGTGCGGCAGGACTAACCATGCCCAAGCAGCCAATTCCTGAAGCAGACGAGCCACATTCGCACTCCGCGGCAAGTGGTATTGCCAAGTGAACATTGATATCATTAAACGAACATTGGTTGCGCGGGTGGTGATAACAATTATTATAATCAAGGTTGCGGTCTTGATATAAACACCTGACCCATTAATTACTTACATATGTCAGTATAAACTAAGAATTGTATAGTGTAGAAAAGGCAATTCATCCAGTAGACCGGTTTCGTCCTTAATGGGAACTCATCAAGTACTGGCCAGAATTTGCCGCGGACAGGATACGAACCTGGGCACGGTCTAGCTTCGGAATCTGGTGCTCTAGACCACTGAGCTATCCTGCCGCACACTACACTACACACAAGTTCATTCAGTTATATACTAACTGAATGTAACTTGTGTGTAGTCAAGTGTGCCGGCAGGATGGAGCTCATATGGCATCCATTTAGACCCAAAGTTCCAACTAACCATGCCCAATCTGTCATTACTGAACAGACACCACATTACATGGGGAAGTGGTATTGAAATGAACATTTATATAATTAAAC
>JAQBSW010014252.1:0-12043 GCA_029291075.1 Eudiplozoon nipponicum
TAAGTAATCTAGAAATATTTGGATCAATATTCAACAAACTAATCGCATTCAAAATAGCATCAAAAGATATAGAGTCAAAAGCTTTTGAGATATCTATAAATACAATTAATGCATCTAACTTATTCTCGTCTAATGTGATTACATGTTTCCACATGGAAAGCATATTGGTAGTTGTCGATCTACCTTTCGTAAAGCCATGTTGACATAGGTCAAAATCAGCCGGTAACATACGTTCTAAATGATCTAGTATCAATCGTTCTATTATCTTCAAAAACGAAGGGATAATAGAGATTAATCTATAATCACTAGCACACGTTGGCTTAATTACCTTTGGCAACGGCTTAGCCACTATCGTTAGTATATCGATTGGTAATTTCCCATCCTTTAAAATTATATTTATGAAGTTGCAGAGTACATTCATAAATTTTAAAGGTAATTGAAGCAAATTATCAATCGAAATACCAAGGTGATCTTTTTGTTTTTTGATTTGATTTTTAACATCAATTTTATCAATTCATCACTGTCAATAACAAGTCCTGGTTTCTGGTCTCCCAAAGAATCAGATGGTTCTATAAAATCTCTCCCATTCTGTGGATTGCATATCAAATTGCCAAATACTTCCTCCAATTCACAGAGAAATCCATACTCCGTTTTATCCACAGGTAGAATAAGCTTTAACTTTTCTTTGTATTTACTGTAATCTGTGAGGAGTTTGAATCCTAATCTAGGATTACTCTTCATTTTGGCCAAAATAATTCGTTCTGATCTTTGACGGATTATTAGTAGTGATGAATTAATTTCCTTATCAATGGAATCTAATCTCATTTGTTTAATACTATTAATAAGACTACACTTTATTATATTATCTCGTTTAATTCTTAGTTTACACAGTTTCCTATTAATTCGTTTCGGTATAATGTCCGTAAACGTAGCTGCCTGAAATAAAATAGATAATAACGATGAAACAGAAGAAACAAATTCATCAGTATTCAAGAAATAAAAACTCTCATAATCAATCTGTATACTTAATTCTCTAAAAAATTCCAGTTGATTCTGGAACAGTGCACGTGTGCATTTTCAAAACTTAGTTTCTGTGTTATGCCACTCAGGATGTTCCATTGTAAAATAATTTGTTTGTGATCCAATTCTTTGAAATAATTGACAACATCATAACTGTGCGATTTTACCATTTCAATTTCTAAGTATATATGATCTAAGCATTGCGAACCTCTAGTTGATTCCTTTATAATCTGCTTGAGATCATGGTTAGAAAAAAAATTGGTTATTTCACAGTCCTGTAACTTATTAAAGTCACCTACCACTACATTGTAGCCATGGCAGTCAAAGATAGATTGAAGAGAATTGGTAAATGTTTGATCATCAAATAAAGTAGCATACGGCGGTCTGTAAACCGCTGTTAAGATCAGATTATCAAATTGTATAGATAGGAAATCAATGATAGCATTATCATCACTAATATGTAAAATTTTCGCCTTAAATACCGATTTACAATAAATGAGTACTCCTCCACCTCTTTTATCCAGCGATCTGTCCTTTCTGAATAAAGAATATTGAGGAATATCAAATTCATGACTTTTAATATCCTTATTAAGCCAAGTTTCAGATAATATTATAAAATCAAAGTCGTTACTTAATATAAAATTAGACAGCAAAAAGTTCTTATTCTTAACACTGCGAAAGTTTGCATAAAATAAATTAAATGTAGAAATCGACTTATCTAAACAAGTGTCGACTATTACTGATTCAACCTTATTGGCTTCTTTACTATTCGTTTTCCGGGCCTCGAAGCCATACTTCCTCTCCCCCCGCTGTCCACGACATTTACTAACGATACTTCGTTTTTTGATTTCGTATCTTCTCTTGTTAAATTTCTTGTAATGTCGTAGTCAGAAGTAGGTGGACTCCACTCCTGGTTGTTCTTTAGCTTTTTGCTTTTGCCAACTTTCGTTGGAGAAATGTTTTATCACGACCAATATGTATGCTATTAAAACTCGGACTCTCACCTTTCCTTTTATTGATGGCCTCAATCTGTATATTTGTTGGCCTCTTTGTTAACTTTATTACCACCGGTCTAGGACGATTGGATCTTTTTCCAACTCTAAAACATTTAGCAATGTCAGCATGCGTCTCATCCTTTATGAGGATATTTAATTTCTCGACATCATTCACATCAGCATTCTCATCAAGATTAAATAAAATTAGCTGTTCTTGTTTATTAATCCGCGCTGATACTTCATTCGCTATTATGTTTATTATCTCTTCGCCTGTTATTTTATTCTTGATTGATGAGTCATTTTCCACTGTTATTTCAGCCAACTCAACCCATGGCTGAACATCAGTCTTTAAATTATCAAATTTCGTATTTAACACATCAGTCAATTGAACAATTTGCGCGCTTAAAGATTCATTTTTCTTTTCTGCTAATTCCAATTTTGCCGTATACACTTCAACGTCTGTTTCCAGTTTTGACACTTTATTCATGACACGTTTATTCTCATCCTTCAGCTCCTTCATGACACGATTATTCTCATCCTTCAGCTCCTTCACTGAGTTCTGAAGTTCTGAAACGATTTTCTCAAGATGCGACAAAATTATAGCCATTTCAAACCGCGCGCGCGTTGAACAGGAGATTAATTCAATAGTAAATATATTCGAAAGGATTTAAACAAAGAAATTAATCAGATATTATCATTTTTAATGATATTCATCCCAATTAGATACCGTGGTTTAAATTTTTCACTAATTTGTACTTTATTTTTGTTGGAGGAAATATCTTTCTTACTTACTTTACTTTACTGCGGCTGACTCCTTTTGGAGGATAAGCCGGCTCCAATTTCATGGAGTTTCTTGGGAATTTGGTACAAGTGGTGTCCCCTCACCACTCGAATATCTTTCTTCGCATACATCATCCCAAAAAAGGTGTCCAGTAATAGACGTAATCTTTGTTCTTTGGCTGCCGTTGAAACTTTCCGGAGCATGTTGAGTATACTGGTACCCCTTACGTCGCCGTTGTGCATGGTTCTTTTTCCTCTCGTGACGATGTTTCTTCTGACATTGATCGAACGTGATGATTCTTTAACTCGGTTGAGCGTGTAATCGATGCCGTGGACAATGTGTCTTGCCAAAGTTGCTGATTTTACCTTTGTGCCTGTGTTGTTGGATTGCTCAATGTAAGCGATGGTCCTTTAACTCATCTAGTCAATCGGTCTTGCCATCAATCTAGATAAGCTGGAGAATGCAAAGATCCATATTTACACAATTTTCCATGCGATTTACTTTTGTGACGACATATTTGTTTGTCCTCTTCTTGACCTTACACGGTCCTTTGCAAAATGGTGTCAGGCAGTTCTTCCAATGTTCATTACCTACATAAGCATGCGATGCCGATCTTAGATTGGAGGACACATTGCACTTGGTTATTACTTTGCAAGTCTTTGTCGGAGTTAAACGACAAATCTTATCTCTAAGTGCTCCAACAAACCAATCTATGTAACTAAAAACCAAATCAAGCCTTATAGGATGTCTAGTAGAATATCTCCTGGAAGCCTTAATGTTTCCCCATATACCAATTCTGCTATTGAAGTTCCTAATTGTGCCCTATATCTGTTTCGCATGGCAAGCAATACTATACGAATATCGTGTACTCAGCTTATTAGACTAGTACACCACAACGCAGCCTTCAAGTAACAATGCAGTCTTTCTACCATTATATTTGCACATGGATTTTATGCGCTAAAATGCAGTACATTTATTCCCATGATATTCAGAGATCCTTTAAAAAGCTTTGATATAAATTGAATAACCCGATATCTAGTGACTCTTACCGATACACTATAACGCGACATCCATTTATCTAGCAATGTGAACAAGACTTGCGCGGTCATATCCTGCAACATCGCTACTTCAAATTGATGACTAAAACGACAACCATTGTTAGCAAATACTTTTGACCGTTGACTTCGGGCATCTTGAAAATGTCTACATGTATATGTTTAAACCGTCCGGTTGGTATCCCAATATTCCGTATCTCGGTTCTAGTATTTCTCAAAACCTTACAGGCTTGGCCTTTGACGGAGAACCTCAATCAAGCCCGTATGTCTTTAGACATATGCGGCCATACCTATCTGTCAGTAATTAGTCGAATGGTGGCTTTTATTGATGTACATCTCAAATCGTAATGTTTTTTAAATTATTTTGACGCGTATATCCAATGGCACATATGGTCAGTATTGGCCTCTCGATGGCTCGCATAATAACCACGTGCCACTCAGTTTGTGAGCTTAGCCGAATCTGCTAGCCAATTTTAACGTAAAGGGATCCAATCATTGCGCTTCCTTAATTTGCTTGACTAAATTGTTAGGAGATTAATGAAGATTCTTCAATGGACCTTGACGTATCAGCTCAACGTCTGCTTTATTCTGTCTGCTAAATGCATCTGCTACCTTCTCTTTACTAGTAATATAAAAGATTGTGAAGTCGAACTCTGCTAATCGGGTTATCTGTGAATTCACCCTGTGAGAGAAATTAAGGCTCGGGGTTTTACAAAGTATGCTCATAAACAGCTTGTGATCTTTCAATAAGTTGAACTGATGACCATCTAAATAATGATCAAAATATAGCACTGCAGCATACACAGCAAGTAGCTCTACCAAAAGTATCATACAGTTTTTCTCGATCCTGAAACTACCGGCTATACAACCCTATTGGCCTTACAAACACTGTCCACAATGCAAGATCTGATGCATCTGTGATTAGCAAAAATGGCTTCTCATAATCTACAGGTGCTAGAGTGGTTATGTCAAAAAGCATTTCTTTAGCTCCATGGCCTTTTTCTCAGTATTCCTGACGCCAGGACTATTTTATCGTGCTCTTCTCACTTGTGAGATGGCGTGTTAACGAGCCTTAATTTCAGGCTAGACCTGGAACAAATCGTCGATAATAGCTGATCATGCTCAAGACCCTTCGCAGCCAACACACGGTCTGGGACTCTATCACGTACTTGATGGCTTGGGTTTTTTCTTCCAAAGGATTGATTCCGTCTCAGGAAGGTATATGTCAAAGATATTTAAACGTAGAACATCCAATTTGGCTTTATTGTGTTTTACCACTAATCCATATTTTTCTAGTCTGGTTAAAACCGTTTCCAAATGTTTACGATGTTCCTTACGCAATCGACTATGTACACCTTCGCAAATGGACAATTTAGTAAGAATTCTTCAGCCAAACACTGGAATGTCTGACTGACATTTTTTTAACACAAAAGCATTCAAAGAAATTCGTGCGATCTTCCTCCTGGAAATGTGACTGCGGTGAGTGGTACGGTGCTTTCCTCCATCGACATCTGATTGTACGTTTTCTGGAGATTTAAAGTTGAATAAACCTCATATCCCATTATGTCTCAGAGTAGAGTGGTCTGGTTAGAGAGAGGATAAGAATCACCATTACTAACTGAGTATAATATACAATAATTGCCACAAACCCTCCAGTGTCCCGGTTTATGTTTAGGAACCACCATTATTGGGAAAGAAAATTGTTATTTTAACTCTTACAAATTCCTGCTTTGTGCAATTGGTGAAATTCGGCCACAACAATCTGTTGCTTGTGCTGTGCCAACGGTTGGGCCTTGGGGAAACAAGACAACGGAGCCAGAAAATCTCTTTGGTGCTCTAATCCTGTCTTCAGTTCATTCAGTTTGCACTAAAATATTGAAACATTGCAAGGTGTTTCTCGATGATATCGGCAAAGTCACTTGCGACTAAGGAACGGAGTAGACGAACTGATCTATCAACTGAAGTATCAGACTTAGTGTGTGTTAATAGCTACACGTCTTCTAGTTTTTGGATCTTCTGACAGATTTAAATCAGTCAAGACATCCATTCCATGATATGGCCCCTTGCATGGGCTACCAGAAAATTCCACTTACAGAAAGAGTCTGTGCCAAAGTTACCGATATTTTTATCCCCACAACTCCTATCGGACTAATACTGTCAGCCCATAGTTAATAAACAAATGTGGGGAAATCTGCTTCCACCATAACTGACCTAACTGCGCTTCTGTACCTGTGTCTATGAGAAACTCTAGACTAGTCAATTCATCTCGAATGATTAATTTTTTGCAGTAAAATCCGATAACGTTTTCAAGATCTACGCTTAAACAAAATCTAACTTTCTTGCCATCTGACTCGGTGCCATCTCCTCTTGTCGTCCTCTTTGATTTGGCCTTACTTATACCTTTTATTGGCACATTAAATATCCATCGCAATGGAACTCACCCCCCCTCTAAGGCTCCTACTAGTAGGGGTCTTATGCATTTTTCGGGTTAGAATGTCCCTCTACCGTTTTGATGCCGACTTTCCATCTTGGTCCATCTAAACGCGGATATATGCAGCCTTCTCCTTGGCACTTAGCATTCCCCCATATTCACAATGTGTTTTGGCACCAGCCGCGTGGCCCATCAAAACTTTGACGCGAGCGATTCCCTTGACGCATAAAACCTTTATTCTGAAAGGGCGAAATATCTCTCGCCACACCTTCAATTTTGTGTTTTACTTTCATAACTTCTCTTTTTAAATCGCGATTATCTTTCTGTATTTTCAGGCTAGCTTTCGTATCTTCCCTGATTTGCTGTACTATGACTGAGTCTGCTGTTATAGCATTTACCTGTGGTTCTTAGAGTTTGTACACACCGTCTAGCCCTATGAGTTTGCTTGGCCAATGAACATGCATTTTCTCAAAAACCTCTAGTGTTGCATGGTGTCTGGCTAGCATTTCAGTCTTAAAAATATAATTTAATATATCTTGAGATATATTTAACCCGGAAGCTTTCGTACAAATGCGTTCCTAAAATGCTGATAAAGTTGACATCCCATCTTTTCTATGCGAAAACTTTACACGTTTTTGTTTAATTTACTGGAAGATATCTACGTTAAATTTCGGCCATTAGAAGGTCAAAAGCATTGAAGACTTCGTCAACAATTTGTCTAAAAGGTTTTCCATAGTGTTTCTGAAATACTCTGGCAAGTCCATCCTGTCGTCAACAAATAGATCCGTAATTTCAACAGTATTGTAAATTTCAAATAGCATTTGAGCAACTCCAACCAAATATAAATGTTTTTTGAATTTTTGAGGTTGATAACTGATAGGGTTTGACAGGCGCAGTCGCCATATTTTGTAGAGGCTCTAGAAATTTTAGTTAATGAAAGTCCCATAGACGTCAATTCTGTATCAGCTCTAGTGAACTTATAGGAATCTGATAGGAGAGTTTTCTCTTTCATATCTAATAAGTTCATGCCTGCGATCTCATATTTATGATTAGCCTCCATCTTACGATTTTTTAAGTTGCAAAATTGACATAAGCATCTGATCCATAAACTACATACATTTTTGAGTATAAACTAAGAATTGTATTGGGTAAAAATTACAAATCATCCAGTAGATCGTTTTTGCCTTATTGGGAATTCATCATGTACTGGCCAGATTTTGCCTTTTCTACACTATACAATTCTAAGTTTATAATTACAAATATATGAACTTAATGGGTCTGGTGTTGATATCAAGTTCACAACCTCGATTATAGTAAATTTTATCACCGCCCGCGCAATCATTGCTCGCTTATTTATACAAATGGTTATTTCAATACCACTTTTCCATCTAGTGTGTTGTCTGTTCAGTAATAACAGATTGTGGATGGTTAGTTGGAACTTTGGGTCTAAATGGATGCGTTATGAGCTCCACTAAAAAGAAAAAAAGACTAACTGAGTTACATTAGTTAGTATATAACTGAAAATTTTTGTGTAATGTGCGGCATGGTTGTTTAGTGGTTAGAGCACTAGATTCCAAAGCAGACGTGCCTAGGAACGAGACCTGTTCACGACACACTTTGGCCAGCACGTGATGAATTCCATGTAAAGTCTAAACCGGTCTACTGAATGAAAGTCCTCTTCTACACTATAAAATTCTTCGTTTATACTGCCAAATGTAGGTACTAAATGGGTCAGGTGTTTAAACCAAATTCGCAAACTTGATTAGTGTAATTGTTATCAACATTCTCGCAATTATAGCCTCCATTTTAATCAGAACGATATATATAATATATGTAATCAAGCAACAGGCAATAGACTGTGTACCTCTTATGCAACACTGCACCCCGAATGCTTAACCTGTAAAGATATTATACTGTGGAGGTTAATTAATTTATTGGACATCAATTAACTCCTCATATAAAAAATATATCAAATTTTATTTTTTGGACATTTGATGTTATCGCTGGTTTCATAAAACAATATTGTGTTTTTAAAAAATATTGTGATTTTTTGGTGTTTCTTTAGTACATATCATCAAAGATTTGACTTTTTGGCGAATAATTATGAGAGAGTCAGTTCTGAGATTTTGAGTTGCGTAGTACGCTTTGCTGCATGATTTTGACTTGATACTCTTGGTCAATAAAATATTGAAGTATTACGTCATAATGTTTTTAATACACATTATTGGGAAGGACCTCAAATTTGTTTCAGTTCACCATCGTATCGTTCAGTTATCTGCGGATATAAGCGTATTTTTTGAGCACACTTATTGTGATAATATATATTGCAAGAAATCTTATTTTAATATTATGGCCAGTTTATAAAGTATTGAGGATACAGAGCAATTAGCAGGTGGATATAAGAAATGTACTTAAAAGTATTTAAGTGTTCCAAATTAGATGATCATACCGCATATACGGATTATCTTAACCTGGCATCTCAGAGACTCTCTTATGGTAGTAACCAAAAGCCTCTACAAAAGATGGCGACCGCGCCAGGATCCTCTATGCGGAAAGATGCGATTTAGGTTTTTGCCGCAATTCCATGGATAGCAATTTTAAGCTTACCATGTACAGACCAGACAACCATTCTAAATGGTTCGAAGATGCAAAATTTTATTTTAAACTAAGAAGAATGGCCGACCCTACAGAAATGTTTTGCTCGGCTTGATGGTGTTTACCTGAGTCTGTAAAAAAAATTTATTTAAAATCAGAAAATTTGTTACGAAGAATGAATCTGTAAATGCATTTTAACTTCTGTTTCAAGTGTTTCATGGACTATATCAACACGGGATGATAAAACGAATGACTGACTTATTACGTCAGTTAAAGGTGGGAAATCAACTTTCATCTGACTTTTATGACAGACTTGTTTCAGAATCCATCAAGTTAGATATTTTTAAAGAAGTTATAAACAGTATATTTGTAGCAGAATTACTTGCTAAATTAAGAGCCACCTTGCATGTTTATGATAAATTGGAACTAGAGTGACCAAAGAAGATCAAATGTTTGGACAAAGTTAATCGCCAGAAGGAACCAAATGTGTATACAGTAACAGCAGATTTACTCCTTGAGCTGCAAATCAGACATATCTCGGAGAGACTCTTGATAGTAGAGAATGAATTAAGTAATCTTCGTCGAGATGTGGGTTGAATGAAACCCAAGATGGAAAGTTCCAACAGAGGTAGGATGAATTCTTAGAGTTAAAGTTCAACTTCCAAGCATCGCAGAGGCGAATCGCGTGAGGGTGTTCAAGGATCACGCGAGTGGTGCATTTCCCATAGTAAATATGCCGAGTTTGGAAAGTGTCAGGGCGAAGGGTGCACGTTTCCATGGTTAGGTGGTTCCCGATGTAAAGTAAGTATTCGCCCTGTGGCCTGGTGTAAGCCGCCGGAAAATGAGTAGAACCCCCGTTAGTATAACCGTATGGGGGTTGCACATGCAAAGCTCCAAGGTATGCACAATCGAGGCATCCTTAAATCATCGAAATTAGGTTTGAATGCTTTGATAGAAGAAAAGCGCTGTATTCAGTCTGTAAATCTGTTTGATTTAAGCTGCAAGGTAATCTCAAAGAGGTTGCTGGTTAGAGCAAAAATAAGTTTGTTAAAGCAGATGAACTAATTGGGTTAAACTTCTTAATAGACACGGGTGCATAGGTGAGCATAGTTTGATCCGATGTGGTGTAAATTAATAGCCCCATATTCGATTATCAACTATGGGCTGCTAATGGAAGTCCAATTGAGGTTAAGGGAGTTAAAAATTGTCCGTGACATTGGAGCAGAAATTGCCGTGTACAGGGAATTTTCTCGACGCTGATATAAAGGATAACATCATTGGGAAGTTTTTACCTATTTTAACCTCGCTTTATATCAAAAATCGAGAACTATTGGACAAAGCACTGTGATAGTGACTAATGCTGAGACTGGCTCCTCGGTAGTTAGGTCAGTGAGACTACCCAAACACGTCGTTGCCGATGACTTAGTTGATCTAATCGAGAAACACCTAGCCGTGCTTCTATCATTCAATGCTATGCGAAAGGGTTTGAAGACAGGCATAGACCACGAAATCGAGTTTGTGGAACCACTACCCTGTTCACCGAAGTCTCAACTGTTAGCACAACACAAGCAGCAGGTTGCTCGTGAAGAATTCAAGCGGTTGAGGGAAGAAGGAATTTGTAGGCGTTTAAATTCCAACTTTGCATCTCCAATAATGATTGCTCCTAAACCTGAACCAGGTCAATGAAGGGGTTATGGTAATTATCGTCTATTTAACTCGCTAACGAAAGGCGATTCGTTTCCTCTTCCAAACCAGTGTTTTTTGGTCAGGGATATAATTGGGTATGAGGTTTATACTACGTTAGATGTGCAGAAAGCGTACTATCACGTACCTAAGGAGGCAGAATCTATATCGCTCACCGCACTACGATTTCCTGGAGGAGGATCGCATGAATTTTTATGTATGCCTTTTGGTCTGAGGAGTGCAAGTCGGACATTCCAGCGTCTGATAGAGAAGGTACTTCAATACTGTCCATTTGCTAGAGTGTATATAGATGACATCATGATATATAGTCAATCTAGGGAGGAGCACCATAAGCACTTGGACGTCGTTTTATCTAAGCTGGAATTTTATGGGTTGGTAGTGAAGCCAGGAAAAAGCAGGATTGGTTGCTCTACTGTTAAATTTCTTGGACACTCTATTTCCAAAGAAGGAATTAATCCCTTGGAAGGTAAGGTCCAAGCAATCAAAGATGTGCCAGAACACAAAACTGTACATCCATTGCGTAAATTTTGGGATGATTAGCTATTATCGTCGTTTTATACCAGGTTTAGCTGTAATTTGAGGGTAGTTAACTCAACATTTAGTTCGTGAACGGAGCACGACCAAGAAGTCCTGGCCTATTAATTTTAGACAAAACGACAAGAAGTAATTCCTGAGGGCCAAAGATTTGTTAAGCCAAATTACCACATTAACACTTGTGGAATGGACTAAGCAGTGTTATACCAGAGGGATAAGCCGATATTATTTTAATATTCGGAAAATCTAAGATCGCGAGAAAGGAATTACTAGCGGCTTATTGAGCAGGGCCGCTTTTTGATCACTACCTAGATGGACATCAATTTACGATATTATCTGATCATAAGCGGTTGATAAGTATCCTAGGGAAAACAAATAGTATAGAATAGAATAGAATAGAATGTGCAGAATAGAATAGAAGAATAGAATAGAGAATAGAATAGAATAGAATATCTTTATTTAGTTCAAACCACACATGTTCCATCAAATAATAAAATTAGAAAATGTACAATATAAAAAGATATCACATCACGTATATATGAGCAATTAGTTGTACTGTACAATTTATCAGCATCAGAAAGTTCAGCTGTAAAGAATGATAGATTCTTCATCAAAATTAGGAAAATTTAAGGTATAATTCGAGTGTAACATTTTGTAAGAAAAAAGGGAACCATGACTAATAAATGATTTTATGCATTGTTGATTAACAAGATGATATAATGCATAACATTTCAGTTTTAATAATACAAAATTTGAAGATAGAATCTCGAGAAATTATGCTGATGAAAAACAATTAATCCTGTCTTTTATTTAACCATGAGAAAGTATTATCATAATCAAAATTAAAAATACCAGCAGTATTGAACACTTTTTCTAGTTCGGTAGATAAAAATTTAAAAAGACATTTTAGTTGGAGGCGTTTATCTAA